>CAOKZL010004066.1:0-50433 GCA_948472985.1 Iguana delicatissima
ATCCAAAAAGACCTAAAAAATTGGAACAATCTCAGTCTCTCATTACTTGGCAGAATTGTGGCGGGTAAAATGTCAGTTCTACCTAAGTTCCTTTTTTTTTGTTTCAAACAATCCCTATCATACACAACAATAAAGCTATTTTGGCATGGGTGAAGGAGATTACTAAATTTATTTGGGGGGGGACCCCAGAATAAAACTAAAAATTCTCCAGGACGCGAAAGAAAGAGGCGGTATTGGCCTTCCCAACCTTGTGCTGTACTACAATGCATGCTGCTTGAATTGGATGAGAGAATGGATAAAGTTGGAAAAAACAAAATTATTAAATGTGGAAGAGGTTGACCTGTGGTCAGACTGGCATTACTACATCTGGTTCAACAAAGCAAATGCAAATAAAGAATTCAACACTCATTACCTGAGGAAGGCCTTAATAACGGTTTGGAGAAAATATTTTGCAAGAAGCTGTATGAAAACACATGGATTTCCCCCATGAAGCATATTATAAAAAAGAAAATATTCTGTCTAATAAATGGATTAAATATGAAGATCTCACTGAAATTCAAAATGAACAAACAATAATCAGATCCCAACAAATTTTGAATGATGAAGGAATAAAGTGTCATTGGCTTTTGTACAGACAAATAAGAGAGAAATTGAGAATCAACTTAAATTTAAATAGATATCAAGTAAAAGAAGATGACCTAAATTCAATTCTCACAACAGGAAAAACCAAAGTTATTTCTCAGATCTACAAAGTTTTATTGAAGTGGGACACAGAGGAAGAACAAATCAAAACGCCAATGATAAAATAGGCACAAAATATCACACACTCGATAACAATGGACCAATGGGAGAAAACTCAAAAACTCAAAGAATGAAATATACAGCATGTCAGGAAATTAGAGAAAACTTATATAAGATGATATATAGGTGGTACTTAACACCTGAATGACTATCCAAAATACATCCGAGTTGTCCAAACAAATGCTGGAAATGCGGTATAGATATTGGAACATTCTATCACCAATGGTGGTTATGCAAAAAAACTTTAAAAATTCTGGATTACAATACACATTCAGATAGAAAAAATTCTTGGATTTCAATTTGAAATGTTGCCTGAAATATACTTGCTATCAATCATAAATGATGAGCTAGAAAAAAAAGCAGGGAAATCGTTATTCTATATGTCGGCAGCAGCTAGAATGTTAATAGCTCAAAAATGGAAACAAAAAACTCTCCCCTCTTTAATTGATTGGGATTTTAAATTATTATTTGACATGATGCAAATGGATAGACTTACAAATATATTGAAAGAAGCAAATGTAGCAAAAACTGTCAAAGAATGGGAAAGAGTAATATTATATTTCAGAAGTCAATGGCCAGATATCAAAATGGTTAATATTGATTTAAAAAAATAAAAAGAAGAAGAATTGAGGCTGTATTAAAGCAGGGAATAGTAAAGTAACATGGGATTGCAGGCAACTGTATTATTATTCGTGTATCATATTACCTCTCAATCGGGGGAAGCCAGGATGAATGAAAAAGGTATGAATATATGTAAAATGTATGTAAAATGAATGAAAAAGATAATTATAATGTTAAACGTTTTTCTAAGTGCTATAATTTTGTAAAAGAGATAAATTTTGTATGTTTGTTATAATATAGATTTTAATAAAAAAAACCAATTCTTAAGAACTAAAATGATGCTTTTTAGAAAATAACCACTAATAGGGTAATCACTTTTAATTCTGGCTCTGCTCCTGTGTTTTTGACAGCATCCTGACACAAAAGAAATGAAGGGTGTGAATGTTCTTTTAATGCTGGAAGGAAGTATATGAATCAAATAATAAAATCATAAAAATAACCATAAGCTGATCAGCTCCTCCTCCTTTATTATGTATCAAAATGCTGTTAAAGACACGGAGACTGAATAAATAAAAAGCAGCAATTCTAACACAACAGCTATTGCCTTTTTTTTTTTTTTTGGACATTTCTTCTTCTTTTTTAAATACCTCAATGAATACTTTACAGCTAATGACCTGCCCCGTTCAAAAGCACACTTGCACGACTTGTGACTTCCAAAGCAGAAGGCAGCACATCAGACACAGTTGCCCTTTTGGCCTCAGTGAACCTCCTGGTTTTGCTGCCTGCCTCAGATCCAACAAACTGGGGCAAGGCAAATAGGCCAAAACCCTGTTAAGGTATGAGAAACACCTAAGGAGCTGTATTCTGGTAGTCACAAAATGTCAGGCAGACACAAATTGTGAATGCCTGTATTATGGCGCTACACAGCCCCTTGGTTGGCATGGTTTTATTGGCCAGTAATATTCAGTTGGTACCATATTAATTGGCATTGATATAAATGATACCTGAGGTGACAGCAGGGTCACACTGGAAGAGGCAAATTCCTGACTGTAAATGTGACATGGCAAGGAAGGTCAGCCTTACCTACCTCTTAAGCAGGAGACCCAGTCAGTTCAGGACAATAGCGCAGCTGCTGTGAATACAGCAGGTACGAAATGTCTAGCTGGACTCTCAGAGCTGAAACAGGGAAGTTTCCCACCCAATTGTGATTGACTTAACCCTGGTCCTTGTACACCTGGACATTTCCCATTGTTTCTCCACAAAATCCAGCTATTACGTCTCCTTGTCACTCAAAATCCGTCCAGACCTCATTGTTGTGTTGCAACTCCAATTATCCGTGTGGCTGGGAGTGCGAGTCACAGCTGTACCCTTGGGACATTTTGAGGGTACAAATACCTCTGACTTTAGGCTGTTCGGTGGAGTCTCTCACTGATCCAAATGCCACTCTGTCTGTCCGATTCCTGAACAAAAACTGTCCTTAGACTCCTACCTAAGCCATGTCACTGCTTTCTCCACTTCTTTCCTGACTAGTAAATATTGCCCAAATCCCTCAACATCTTCTATCCCACTCTCCTCTCTTTTCTTCAGTTAGCCTTGTGTAGGTGAGTGCTTGAACTGTTGCATGCATGAGGGAATTTATTTCAATAAAACACATTTCAGTTTACTTTTCACTTTTTGGCTAGTGTTCTTTTTCCTGCCTGAGCCCATAAACATGGGTAGGCAAGGTGTCGCTAAGTTGCCCCCCTCTCACAAGCCTATTTAGAGCTAATTATTCCCCATCTTTGCACAGAGGTACTGACATTGTGGTTGGCCCTTATGGCACCCATGGTTTCGGGTAACACCTGTTCTCATAAGTACTAGGATGTTGTTTGAGACTAAAAGCTGATAGTCTCAGGTCTCAATATCTGCAAAAGATTTTCTTCCTTGACACTGGCACATACAGATGGGAAAAAAACATTTAGCAGAGGAAGTGACACAATATCTTGGCCTATTTTTGTAGATTATCCACAAACCTCTGGAGAATCCAGATCAATCTTTCCACAGATCTGTCATCTTACAAGTACTTTCATGGTTAAAAGCATAATGGATGTTGGATGTCAATCAGCCAAACAAGGAAAGCATTGTTTTTCTCCAAACAGGAACCTAATAAAATATCTCTGAAGTCATAATTAATAATGTGGCTCTGAAACAGTTTCTGTTCAGAGGAAAAGAATTTATCCAAACACTGGAGAGGGAGGCCTTCTCTGATCTATTGAACAGGAGCAACGTGTCTATGGTCTTTAGGACATTATTAACTGGCATAAGAACTGAATAATAAAATCATGAGAAAGGACTGTGACAAGGAATTACACAACAGTGAATTTGCTAGGGTGATTTGAACAAGGTCTAGCAGCAGAGATGTTTGTAGAGAACTGGAGGAAGAGCTTTGAAGGTCCTCCCACATTCTCCAAGTCTCCATATCATTCTCCAAGTCTTTACTGCAAATGCAGTAAAATGCAAAGCAATTTCTCCTAACCACATTTCAAGACCCCAAGGAAGTATTGCTGGGGGAAAAAGACTAAAAGGCATGCAGGAGGATGGGCAAGTAAGAAAATCAGCATTTTTTCCTGCACAACTGTAACATTTTTAACACCTGTATCATTGCTGACATGCATAGCTACCTCCCCCAACCCTCCCTCGATCCCCATTTATTCAGCCACCAGGCACCTTGTAAAATCAAGGTTCATACTCTGTTATTCTACAGTTTTAAGTGAGAATGTGGTAAAGAGATGATCCATAGTATAGTTGATAAATGCAGACCAAAGTTCCATGAAAGTATCCTTTGGTATTTCCTCTCTGTTCAGCTGGGCATAGACAAGTTTATTTTTTGCCTTGTTTTTTTGAATGGACTGAACTGTAACTTGCTTGCAAAAAGACATTGGACACTAAAAGGAAAAACAAAGGATGTTAAGCATAGGAAAGAACTGAATGTTATCAGCTACACTGTCTGTTTTGGCAATCTCTAGAGAGATTCCAAAAAAGTGAATCGTTAATTCCATAACTCCTGATTTGAGTTTAAAAACAGAAGTTTCTGCAGAGTAGTTAAAGGATCTTTTACAAGGAATAATGGGAAAATTCTCTTAAGATTTTGAAGTGATAATTGACATGGTGAGTTCTGAATTCAAGGAACTGAGATAAGAGAGATAAATACAGAAAAGTGGAAATGGAGCAGATGACCAGACAAGAAGGAATTGGAGAAACAACAGAAACAGAGTCTAAGGGAGGATTTATTGCTTTAGGGGTGATTTATGACCAGCACAGTAGGACTGATAAAAGGGATGTGTCTTTTGGCATGAGGAAGAGGGGGCTGAATTTAATTAGGATCTTTATGCAAACTGAATGAGTAAAAGAAAAAGACAAATAAGGATGTTTCAAGATTGTAGTTTTTTGAGTCATATGTGTTGGTTGATTTACCTTATAAAATTGAAGGGGAAGAAAATATTTTTGTAAAATGGGTGCTGTTTCAGAATAGTGTTTTTAAAATATTACATGAGAAGAAATTAGGAAAAAGATTTCTCTATATAAAGTGGACAATCAAGTGTAAGACAAAGATTTGGATAAAATAAGTTTTGGTAGGGATTAGGGTGATAAATGGCTTGGTCTATGAACTCTGGAGTGGCACAGATGCATTTACAGTATGGAAAGAAATTAAAGAGGGTGAATGTTAATTGAAGTACTTAGGATATGAACATTTTTAACTATGTAACTACATAATTAACTAAGGGAATTAATGAGTAACCAAATCAGTTTGTAGTATTTAGAAAAATCTTTGGCATTACTATTTAACGGCATTAAAGGTACTCATAATGTAATGTTTTGAGTATGTAAGCATGTGTCAGGATGCAGAGCCTAGTCTGCCTGACATGTATTGAAATAGTGTATTGTAGTCTTTGTAGATGAATGCTACAGAACTTCAGAGTTAAGCTAGTAATGTGACAAAGTATCCAAAGCTAATTGAGGATTGCAACAATGTATCCATTTGCAGTTTGTCTGTGTATTACAAAATATCAATTGGTTGATTGCTTTATTGTCTTGCTATCATGTATCCAGTGACAAAGAGAAGATCAGGGCAGATGAAAACAAAAGTGTCAAGAAGTGTTTTGGGAATTCCAAGTGTCTAAGAGGCAGAAGATATGTTCCTGCCCCAAGGATGAAAAAGTGGGGAAACAAATACCGATGTGGGAACTGTCTTAAGATGTGGGGTGATATTAAATTTATGATCTTCTCCAGTCACAGCTTTGCACACCTAAAATTTGGATTTCTGGGTATAAAACCTGAAAGCTCCATGTATGCTTTACTCTCAGCAACTTTGGAAGAAATGTGCTGTGTTGCTTGCTTTACTACAAATAAAAATTGTCTAACTCAAAAGTGGAGTTTGTGGTTTGCCAGTTATCCAGGGCATGACATCATGCTGTAACAGAATGTACAGAAGCTGAAAGAAAGACTACAGATATAGTGCTAGACACATTAACAAAAAGAGAAAGTTTTTATGCTCTTTCTTTTAAAAAGAATGAAGTGAAGGAAGGAAGAGGGGAAAAGATTAGATAATAATATAATAAAACAAAGGTTTCTGCAGATCTACTCCTCCAAGGATTAAAATGGGTTTTGCAGGTGGCCTGCCTGTTTAATCAGCATCCAAATGTTCTGGTGGTAACTTTGAATGTTCTGGTGGTAACTGTTACCACCGTGAACTGGCCTTGTCTTTGGTAAACTTTAGATATCATTTTGATATCACAATTCAGCCCTGTTCTGCCACCCTCAGCCATGTGTTTGTAAGGCCTCTGTACAAGCACTGAGCTGGGCATGACTATTATATGCTGACTCATACTTGTTTACACCAAGGCAAGCCAGAAACTGCCAGACCTGCTTTAGGAGACCTCCCGAAACAAACAGCTCAATCAAGGTATGCACACTAACACAAAGAGACCTCTGCCCCGAATGGGCACCCCGGCGATCTGAGTGCTCAACTGCCAAGCTAGCTGCATCTGTATACTGGCTATCCTATTGTCAGTTGGGACCTTAACTTAATCATGTAAATTCTGACCTTTCAGAGTCATTGTCTCAAGCCCAAACCTCATTGTTTTCGTCCAAGACTAGACTAGCCCACGGTCATATTTTCCCTAATAAAACCCCCCAGTTCCGAGAGCTTCCTCAGACTGCTCCAGAGTGCCATCCAGCCTTGCCGTCGCTTCGTTCTGCAAGCTCCCCTTGGTCGCCACGCCAAGCTTCCTCTCTTCAATTGGACCTCTTCAGGACTATGAGAAAGGTGATGTATCACCCATTTCCCCCAAAATTCTCATTCCTATTTCTAGTTAGCTGTGTGGTTGTGTTTTCTTAATAATTTGTCTGCCTGTTAATAAATATTATTGTTGCTATTTCAATTGTCTGACTGCTCACTGACCTGAACCTGTATACATAGGGTAAAAGATTCCTGCTAAGTTACCCTGCCTCTCGCTAGCTTAAGAGAGTGCTCCAGCTAATTTCCCCATCTTTGCTTGTTGTTGTTTATTTGGGAGCCCCTCCCAGGATCCCCAAGTCACAGGGTAACAGTAACCTTGAAACTTTTGCACAAAACCACTAACAAAACTAAAGGATAACCACCCTTCCTTTCCTGATGCTGTTCCTGTTTTGTGTCATTGTGGTGGTTGTGGTGGTGCTATCAAGGCTGAGGTAGCCAAGGCGTACAAAGTACACTAACCTTCAGTATCACCAAACTGAAGAAAAAAAATCAGTGTCACTTTATTTGGTCTAAAAAAGGACATGAAAGGCAAGGGCACTGAGACTAAGACCACTGTACTACATCAGGAGATAGTGACTTGTTGCAGCAAAGCACATACATTTCTAAACTGTTGAAGTTAATCCAAATGTCTTCCCCCACGTAGATTAAAAATATAAAAACAGGAAGCATCCAAAACATCTATCTCTGAGACAGGATTTGAAGTGCAGGGAAACCACCATTTTCCCAGACCACCTTCCCTCAAAGGCAAAACATTGTATTTGTCCACATGACAGGCAAATGCAAATCTGCTTGTGGGATTCTTGGGGGCATCTCCTTGCTGTCTGTGGAAACAAGATCCTGGAAAAGTACCACCCTAGGCATGATCAGACAAGACCCCCTTGCATTTTTTGAAATACATTGTACAAATGCAGAGTATTATTATTCCCCCCCTTCCCTAATATCTTCACTTGGGAAAATCCCATAGTAATACCCCACCACTTCAGGTCTATGCTTCAACTTAAAGCACTGAGAAAAGCAGCTAGACCAAAGAACAGACAATGATTCTGCTAGATAAATCAGATTTAATATACATATTAGAAAAACATCCTATTGCTCAGTGTGTTTGGAACAGGAAGCAACCTTTGCTCGAGGCTGCCAGCACATATAGTCCATCTTTGACACAGAGGCTATGGGAAGTCACTGTAGG
This sequence comes from Iguana delicatissima, assembly GCA_948472985.1. Classification (NCBI taxonomy): domain Eukaryota; kingdom Metazoa; phylum Chordata; class Lepidosauria; order Squamata; family Iguanidae; genus Iguana; species Iguana delicatissima. The sequence goes on from CAOKZL010004066.1 coordinate 7,827, forward strand.
GCAACCGGAAGGGGTACAGTGGGCTATATCGTGTGTCATGCCACAACAGTTTTTCTTCCAAGAAAGAGACGGTATCCAAAGTGAGCACAAGGGTCTCATACTTCAGCATGCTGTGTACGTTCAGACCTATTATAAGAAAGAGACAAGTGGTCAGGCTGTGGCTTGGGTGAAACTTGACTACACAAATAGAGCGCAGTAACAAAAAGCCATGGCCCTTCCTAAGATGTCCTTTTCTGAGGGGAATCTGTCTACCAAGGTGCTCAATAAAGAAGGCTAACTCCAACCGAGATGAAAGAGTACATTTAAGGGAAGAGAAACAGGAGGTCCCTAAGCCAAACCTGGCTTTCTGGCTGGCTTCTCGTTCATCAACCTAAACACCAGAAAGAGACAGAGAAGAAAGGAGGCCATGACCCTGCAGCTGGCTAGGTACACCTGTAATACAGGTGGGGTTTCAAAGCTGCGGTTAAAAACATCAGAATTTGTGGGTGCTCAAGTCCTATTATGTACAATGGTGAGGTAAAATGGAATCGCTTATGTAATGAGGGAAGACATTTGTGAATGAAGATTTCTTTTGAGCCTTTAAAGTAGTGGTAGAGAAACATGTCATCCTCCAGATGTTGGAATGGAACTCCCGTATCTCACCACTGGCCCTGAAAGGGTTCATGAGAGCTGCATTTTTATAACACCTGATAGGCTACACATTTCCCACTTTTGCTTTATAGAGAGGGGCCTCATTATGCAGTCAGCTGTGCTGTCCTCTTAGATCAGAGGTGGACAACTGCACATGGGGCGATAACCATTTTTCTACTCTGCGACCACCCAGCAGGTGGCAGCAGTGCATCTCAGTGCACCTGAAGTGACACAGTGTCACTTCTGACCACCATTTTGCCCAATTTTTTAAAATTTACTTTGTGTTTTGGGTAATGAAGAGGAAGCAAGCCACTGTGGTCTGGGCACATTTTGGGCAGTTTGGGGACTAAAGTCAACCTGATTTTTTAAAAATTTAGTTTGGGAACTTTGGGAGGGGCTCCTGGGGCCACACTTGCGGGTCCCAAAGGCCAAATGCAACCTGTAAGCTGAGTTTTCTCTACTCATGAGATCCATCTATGATTTAACACAAAAATAAAAATATTCAATGTAGCTGGCAGGAAGACTCATAGTAAATACAGTGAAAAATGTAACAGTAACCAATTGGTTGAAGAACACAAATGAGGAGAGACCCCGTATTCTGTTGTTGTTCTTTATGAAGCATGACTTGCACCTTATTTGTACATTTATTTCACTTCCTGTTAAGATGATGTTTGGATGAGCAACATTTGTAACCAATCACAGATGAAGCAATACCAAGAGATTAACAAAGATGAGAAAGCTCCTGATGCTGTTTAGAGAGTATGGGATAGGTACTTGCTCAAAATGGGTTACATCCTTCACCCAGCTTAAGCTTAGGAATCATTTAGGAATCATTTGCCATAGGAATCATTTTCTAGAAGTTCCTGCCCCACTCCCTATGTACCTTTACCACTTACCTATGGCAGGCAATACTGCAATTGTTTTAAGACTGTTTACTGCAGACTTGATATTTTCAGGGATTTCATTGCTGCAAGTAAGAAGGAAGAATAATTAGGTATATACACTGGGCCCTTGGTATCCACTAGGGTTTGATTCCTGGACTCCCCTGGATACCAAAATTTGTGGATGCTCACATCCTGTTACATACAATGATGTAATAAAATGGCAAAATCAAAGAATCTGTGGATACAGAATCCATTGATATGGAGGTCCAACTGTATGTATCGCAGGATTCTCTGGGGGAAAACACTATCAACCTTCGGTTTTGCCTGGGTGATGTGCACTAACCCTAAAGTTCCCAATCACCGGCTGAGGTCTCATTAGTGAAGGGACTTAATCTTATTGGAAAAGATTCACTTTTGATTCTTAACAGCTGCTCATGCTACTATGTTGCAGCAAACAGCAAAGACTCTTAGGCCATTTCCACCCTTCACTGTTGCAGTGCTATTATTCCACTTTCATCATCCTGTGGAATCCTGGGGTTTGGAGTTTACGGAGGGACATTTAGAATTCTCAGCGATGGAGTTCTTTGGCCTCAGTAAACTACAAACTCCAGAATTCCACAGGATGTTGAAAGTGGAATAGGAGTACTATAATAGCATAGTGCAAAAATGGGCTTACAGTACTTGCAGCCTTGTGGGACAGGGACACCAGTTCTGGTAGACCAGAGACAACTTCATGACAAGTGAAAAACCTTAGCCCACAGTAATGTGTCAGCCCTTTTCAAATATTCCAAGACCCTCTACAGTTTCAGTATGAATGTTACCTTCATGGTTAAGATGAAGAATCCACCAATTGCCCTTTAGCGGGACATTCAACGTTTAGGCCTACTCAGTTTTATGAAAGGGAGCCAAGGGAAGGGAGCCAAGGGAAGGGAATCAGAAACTGCAAGTTCCCCTACAGCTACAACTAAAACGTTTCTGTATAGGAGTTGCCTAAAGCAACACTGTGACAGTTATTAAATCATGAAAAATGTAACTGAAACTGGTTCTATTTCATGTAGAAACATGAGCTGAGATAGTCAATCTGATGTGATCTTAAAGTCCAACCAAGATCAGAGGCCTCCAAAGCTCCACCACAGATACCCATAGTTCATGTCACAAGGCAGTTCTGGGAAGATGTGGCACTCCAGATGTAACTGAACCCATCAACCTTAGCCAGCCTGGCCCATGTCTAGGAATGACGAAAGTAACAGTTCACTGAGACCCAAAGTTAAACACATGAACAAAAAGCCATCTTGCATGCTGGTTGGATAGTTTATCCCTTAGACCAGGTATGTTGCTTGGAAGTTCTACCTCTCATGGTCCAAGTCAATTACTTCCAAGCTTTCTAGGAATTGTTTCCAGCTCAAGTTGTTTGCTACAGAAAGTCTTCTGAATCACAAAGCCTTCCAGGGCATGTTGGGCATGCAGTGAGAACACAAGGGCAAATTTGGTAGGCAGACTGCTAAATGAACCAAGTATGCTACCCAGAATACACCCAGCACTCTCCTTTGGCTGCTCAGTTCAAGGGAAGATTAACAGCAAGCAAATTCTTGTCTAGGGAACTTAGCTATCAGTGATCTTCTCATTTGGGAACCCAATAAGCTTTTGATTCTTGACTAGATTTTGATTAGAAGACAACTAGAAAATTGTGGATTTGAGCAAAAATTATAAGCTTGTAGGCTACTCCAGAACCTTCTTTGTTGCTTAATGCATCAACATTGGTCAAACAAAAACTATACCCCTCTCCTTCTAAATCCTAAATCCAAGCTTGAATATCTCAAAGCAGCAATCTCCCCCCATAAGGTGGAAACACTGAAGGCCTCCTTCAACCACTCCCCTGCCACTGACACAAACTCACACATCTACAATCAGCACTGATGCTCCCCAGTGCCTGTAGCGGGCCAGGTCCATCAGATACTGTGGATCAGAGGTTGGTATCTCTAGAGAGTCTACGACATGGAGATTGTCCTACAGACAGGGAGGAAAAAAAGAGAATTATGAACACAGAATAAGCCAGGGTACCAGTTTGCCCTCATGCCAAACTCCTCCATCCTTTATGGCTGTGTACAGTGGGCCCTCAGTATCCGCTAAGGTTTGGTTACAGGACCCCCCATGGATATCAAAATTTATAGATGCTCAAGTCCCATTATGCACAGTGGTATAGTCAAATGGCATCCCTTATATAAAATGGCATAATCAAAGTTTGCTTTATTTATTTTTTGGGAGGGGGAAATTTTCAAGCTGTGGATATAGAATCTACAGAGATGGAGGGCCAACTGTAGTTTGACTACTTCAAATCGTAGAACAGTTACTTTTCTGGACTGTAACTGGCCTGACTCTGAAACCTGTACTCCAAAAAGGTAACATTTCTAGGCTTTCGACTACTCTCTTCCTTATTAGCTATATTTGCAACGTGTTATATGGTTAGACCATCATAAGCATTATCGGAATCATCTCTTAACAGATACAGGTGGTGAACAACAACATATTAGGCGGATAACACCAATTAAAAGAGTATATAAAATAATACATATTAAAAACAATCAACACATACATACGTTAATATCATTGATTTAAAGATCACGTCTATCACCAGTGAGGAAGAGAAACAATCATGAAGAAAAAACGAACTTCGCAGGCATTACATGCATATTCTTTCCAAAGTACTTTAAGGTAATAAACCTACTTTTAAAAACAGAAATAAAAGACCAGATACTTTAATGTTTGAGCTCAACTTTTGGTCACCAGGTGTTTTAGATTTCGGGTCCCAGCAGCCACAACCAGCATGGCCAATTGTCAGGAATTCTGGGAGCTGAAATATGAAACATCTGGCAAACGAAAAGCCACTGCTGTCAGATATGCCTTGTGTAAAACTATGCATTAAGCAACAAAGGAGGTTATGGCTACAATCCACCAGACCCATCTTGCCTTTGCAGCATGAACAGAATCACTGAGTAGAAAGCAAAGAAAAGCACTTCTGCAGCAGAGCAAAGTGACTACCTTTGGCCAACCCTCAAGCATGGCCATCTAGCAAAGAAGGGCAGAACAGAGGAAGAATGGAACCGCACTTTCTTCACATCACAATTTTGGAGTGCCTGAAAAATGCCATTTTCATGAAATAGTAATATTCCCTTTCTCTAGCTCTGAGACTCCCTTCCAAGGGAGAATAGCCTGGGTCCCCTTTCCTGACTGTTGCTGTTGTTGTGTGCCTTCAAGTGGTTTCTAGATTATGGCAACCCTAAGGCAAACATTTCATGGGGTTTTCTGGGAGCTACAAGTGTGTGATGCACCCAATATCACTCAGTGGGTTTCCATGGCTAACCAAGGAACTGAACTCTGGTCTCTAGAGTCCACAATCAAATGCTCAAACTAGTAGCCAACGCTGGTTCTACAAAAAGCAAAGACTTTTTACATCACATAAGCCATTGGAAGCCACTGGAGAAGACATTTATTTACAGGAAAGTAAACAACTATAACAAATAAATGTTTCTAGAAAAGGCATTTATTTACAGTTGGTGCTACATCTATTTACTGAAGTGCTTTAAGTAGTATTTTTAATCTAAGTGTGATTTAATATTTGAATCTGCTTTGTGTTTTAACTGCTTATTATTCAGCGTATACCTGCACTGAACAATTAAAGCATTTTGGAATCACTTTAACTGCCAGGGCTCCATCATAAGGAATCATGGGATTGGTAATTTAAAGAGGAACCTCTGCTGGAGAAAAATAATGCTGCAGTTTACAGGAATGTAGAGAATTCCAAGTCCCTCACTAAACCGCAAATCCAGAATTCTACAGGATGGAGGTGAGGCAGTTAAAGTGGAATTAAAGTAATGTAACTGTATAGTATGGATACACACTTAATCTTACTGTGAGCCACCCTGACTCCCATTTTGGGGAGAAAAGCAAGTTATATAAAATTAAAATTCATCTGTCCATATGTTTGTTATTGTGTCGTACAAAGATGACTGGAAGGCTTCCACCAAATTTGGAAGATTTGTTTGGGATGGTATGACTGAAAGAAAAAAAAACTCTCTACTTGGTATATGCAAAAATCCAATTTAGGAGAGGCTAGGTGAGGCACCCTACTAATTTCTTCAATAGTAGCAGTTAATAGAGCTAATATCCTTCTTCTCTATAAACAGTGCAGCTATCTTCTTTCTACTATATATACACAGGATGGTCTGACTGACAGTATAGGCTACTTGATGTATGCAATATTCATAGAATCATAGAAATGTAGAGTTGGAAGAGACCACACAGGCCATCCAGTCCAACCCTCTGCCATGCAGGAACACCCTCAAAGCACTCCCAACAGATGGCCATCCAGCCTCTGCTTAAAAACCTCCAAAGAAGGAGACTCCACTACACTCCGAGGCAGCATATTCCACTGCCAGACAGCCTTGACCATCAGGAAGTTCTTCCTGAGGTTCAGGTGGAATCTCCTTTCCTGTAGCTTGAATCCATTGCTCCTTGTCCTGGTCTCTGGAGCAGCAGAAAACAACCCCACTTCCTCCTCTACATGGCATCCCTTCAAATATTTACACATGGCTATCATGTCCCCTCTTAACCTTCTCTTCTGCAGACTAAACATACCCAGCTCTCTAAGTCTATCCTCATAGGGCATGGCTTCCAGGCCTTTCACCATTTTGGTTGCCCTTCTCTCGACTTGCTCCAGCTTGACCATGTCCTTCTTGAATTGGGGTGCCCAGAACTGGACACAGTATTCAAACCAAAGCAGAGTAGAGTGGTACCAGTACCTCCCTCGATCTAGACACCATACTCCTATTGATGCAACTGAGAATTGCATTGGCTTTCTTGGCTGCCGCATCACACTGCTGACTCATGTTCAGCTTGTGGTCTATGAAGACTCCTAGATCCCTTTCACATGTACTGCTATCCAGCCACGTGTCCCCCATCCTATATTTCTGTATTCCATTTTTTCTACTTAAGTGTAGGACCTTACACTTATCTATGTTGAATTTCATTTTGTTAGCCGTAGCCCAGCTCTCCAATCTGTCCAGGTCATTTTGAATTTTGATCCTGTCCTCTGGCGTACTAGCAACCCCTCCCAATTTGGTGTCTCTGCAAATTTGATGAGCATGCCCTCTATTCCTTCATCCAAGTCGTTGATGAAGATATTGAACAGCACTGGGCCCAGGACAGAACCCTATGACACCCCTCTAGTCACTTCTCTCCAGGATGAGAAGCAGCCATTTGTGATCACTCTTTGGATTCGGTCGATTAACCAATTACAAATCCACCTAACAGTAGCCCTCTCTAGCCTCCATTTTACTAGCTTCTTTGTAAGAATGTCATGGGGAACTTTGTCGAAGGCCTCACTGAAATCAAGATATGCCACATCCACAGCATTCCTTTCATCTATCAAGCTAGTAACTCTATCATAAAAAGAGATAAGATTAGTCTGGCATGACTTATTTTTGAGAAATCCATGTTGACTTTTTGTGATTACCGCGTTGCTTTCTAAGTGATTAGAAACTGACTGCTTAATGATCTGCTCCAGGATCTTTCCGGGTACTGATGTCAGGCTGACTGGGTGATAATTATTTGGGTCCTCTTTTTTTCCCTTCTTGAAGATGGGGACAACATTTGCCCTCTTCCAGTCTGCTGGAACTTCTCCTGTCCTCCAAGATTTCTCAAAGATTATAGTAAGCAGTTCCAAAATGTCCTCTGCCAGTTCTTTTAATATCCTAGGATATTCACTTTAGGGAGATCACTACTGGGACACTGCAATAATAAACCAAAGCAAAGACAGGTACTTCTGTTAGTAATAAATTTGCTATCCTAACTAAGCAAATCCTAACTAAGCAAACATGCCTCTGGAAGATCTCAAGTAGGATGTGAAGATGAAGTCCATCATGTCTGCTCTCAGTATTCAAAATTCAGAGACACACAGTGTCTCTATAGACAGAAGATCCAGTTCATTAGTACAATCTATACTGTACAGTCTATATTCAATGATAAACTTCTCTCTCCAATAATGTGGACAACATGTCCTAGAAATCAGCCAGCTTTGCACTGAGTAGAAATGCTTGCACTCTCACAATAATGGAACAGCTGTACCTGTGCCAGTTTGGCTGTCAGTGCCACCTTGAGGCCCTGGACTCGTACTTTCATGGGCAGCATGTAGTAGTAGCTGGTAGGGCCTCGGGGACCATGGGCTACACCTCCTAGGGAAAACGTAAGAAAGGAAACAAATGTCAAAGGGAAGTCAACTGGAATAGATACTCTTTCTCCATCAGGCACTGTCAAGAAGCCCAAGCACAGTGTTTGGGACCTGTTGAAAGAAAACTTGGAGGGACAGCCAGAAAGCTGACAAAAGGAACATATTCTGAGTTGTTATAACCAGACAGACAGAGAGGGAATGACTTACCACCACGCCACAAAGGTGACCGGATACTGCCGTGCCGTGCCCGCCCACTTCCCTTCTGTCGCCAGGGCTTCTTGCCACCACCACGTACCTCTGCACGTGATTTTGTCTTGGCATAGCTCTGGAAAGTTAAATCAGGTCACAGATTATGGCCAGAGTAGAACACACCAAGCATCAGTCAGAGTGCTGAATGAGGTTACATCAGTAATCTTCACAACAGATTAGTATGCACAATAGATTAGTATGATTATTCCTGTACTTGTGGAGTGGATTGAAGCCGAGAAAAAATGGCTTGCCCAGTGTTTCCCAAGCTGGTATAATAAAAATAATAAATTATAAAGTAAATTAACATTTACTTTAGAGCTAAGCAAAATCTGGTAGAAAGTGGAGAATCTGCATGGTGTTTCTCCACCCTGTAAACATTTCCTTGGGGCCTCTGCCAAAATGAAGATAGCTCCACCTGTACGTCATGCAATACAGACAATTCACACAATTTTCACAAAGGATATATTCCAATGCCCCAGCAAGCCATACTGCAAACCAAGGGAGATGGGGCTGAAAAGAGATGTAGGGCTGAAGCCTGGTGTTATGGCCAGTCCGCATGTGTAATGCATACCTCAGCAATGCTGAATAAGTACAATGGATTAGTGTGCAGAATATATAGCTCCCTAACAATCTCACTTTCTGATAAAAAGCAACAGGTTTCTAATCCTTATCGCTGCAAACATATATTTAAAGGTATGTAAACAATACCTGCTTAAACTCTGCAGGCAAAACAGTGGCTGAATCAGAGTTTTAGGGACTTGGCAGGGGAGGGTGGTGGTTATAGTTTCAGTGTCCAAACCTCCTTTTGGCTTCCCAGAAGGCATGCTGAGCAAGAGTATTAGAAAAAGCATGTGCATTTCAATATAGCCACATGATTCCACTTCCATTAAATGAAACTGATAACCATAGCATAAAATTTAAGGCTGTATTTTTGTGTGTGTGAGAAAAGAATATTGTTTCTCGAATTTCCAGTTTTGCACTAGAACACTATCCTGGGCATGCAGGCAGATTGTTTCCAGATATGCTCTTCAGCTGTCTCAAAAGCTTCCTGAACACCTCTTTCTGGCCAAACATCCCAATTCCTGTCCTTTATTCCTGCCCACATTTGAATACTCACAATTCTCTTGAAATTCTTCTGCCAAATAGCCACAGTGTGTAGGATATCAATGCTATGGGAAAACAAAACAAAGTATGTTTGTTAGTAAGAGACCCGGGAAGTGGGCAACACAAGAGCAGCCATGCAGATACAAATAAATGTGGACAAAATGTTCTTGAATTCAAATACAAGGTCATTACACAAGTGCCTATCATCTCCTTTTTATGCAAGGGAGAAGATATAGCTGAAGGAAGGGGAAGATACCATCTTGCAATCTGCTCTGTAGTAGTCAAGGATATGTCAGATTTCAGCTTAGCCTCTAACTTGCTTTTGTTTTTATTTGCCGCCCTTCAAGACTGGCTAGTAATAACTAAGTGAAAAGCTCAGACATCTGCAAATACTGCCCAATTGGAGGTGTAATTTAAGCATCTTGACCCTATGTGTTATGTTCCACTACTCTGTTGCTCTCAAGAAAACACACAGCTACTTTCCATTGTGTTTCATGAGGCACAGGATGCTAAGTTTACAACAGTTGCTCCAGTAAATAATTTACATCACACAACTGGATTATACAAGGAAGCCTATTATCTCTCAGGCATGCCCTTTGGTAGATTCTCCAGGTTTATGCCTCACCTAAACCTCCAGCTTTTCCCAAGGTACTAACTTCACATGCTTTGACCCCAAAGCCTTGCTGCATCCCTTGGGTCATCTTTATGACCTTTCTTCTGAGTATCTCACTTAACATTGTACAGGCATTTTGAGCCATTCTCCCATCCTCTATGCCTTATTAGTTTCTCTGATCCCTTTTCACTGGGCTGAGACCCCAGGCCATTTTCTCTGTTATGCTACCCATTGTTAACTGCATTCCTAATCCTAGTAATCTAAAGCCCATGCATAGTAAGTCATCAGTTGATTGCTATCACTTCTAAATAAAGCCTTTCCTGGCCAAATACCCATTTACAACTCCAAATAATAAACAACACAATAAACAATGTTCAACATTTGGTTATTTGTAACACATTATGTCCATACAAATCTTATATTACATCAATATGCATACGCAGCCTGCTCAGAACATTCTATATTCATATGGCTTGGAGCAAGGACAGCATGACACTACAGCACATACCAGCAGGTCTTGACTAGCTCAGAGCACTGCCAAATGCTCACCCACAGATTTTGCATATCACTTTAGGACAGGGGTTTGGGAAACTGTGGTCCTCAATATAATTTAGTTTACAACTCTCACAATTCCTTACCACATTAGTTTGGATTTCTGTGAATTAAACATCCAGAGGGCCAAAGGTTAATGACCTCTGCTTTAAGATCTCCCAGAACGTATCCCGATCAAGCAATGTTCTATTTAAACCAATATTTCATTCTTTTTCTGTCAGACCTTTGCTACAACTGTTTCACTGAAACTCTTTAATTCAGGTTTACGGCTAAATCCTGTTATATTTGAACACAGTAGACTCATTAAAGCAATGGGATTTCCCTAAGTGTTGACTCACCATTCAACAATTAATTCAGTGGGCCTACCCTAGTTGGGAGTAACCAACAGGATGCCAAACAAGATTACTATGTATTCTTTTTAAATAGATACTTGCTTATTTTAACTTATCTCTGTAATCAAGACGAACAGACATACAAACTCAACTTCAGTTCTTACCGGGGCATTACTGCAAATACATCTGGATGTAGATCTGCCAAGCCCACATGCCTGGCATCGTAATGTTTCAGTGACTCCACCCAGGCTTGAACAGGCGTGAGGTGTTTGGGAATAGCAATGCTGCATTTCCGTAGGATGGGATTACTGGCAACTATATCAGGCTGTGTTTCTAAAAGGAAGCAAGAGAATCAATAATGAACAGTCACACTACAGATGGGATTTTCTGTTACTGTCACCTGAAATCGTTTTTGTAACTTGCAAGTATATGAAATGCCCAGAACCTATACACATTTTATAAGCCCATATGTTTACCCATTTCAATCACTTCTATTATAGTGAAACCAAGAAAGAAAGAATCTCATTCAATTTATAAATGCTTTCAACCTTGACCACCTTAACAAAATTCTTTCTTCTTCACCAGAAATAGCTTTTTACTAGATTGTATGTAACAGAACTCTAATCTTGAGTCCAGAATAGGATTTCAAAGCAAAATATTAAAAATATTCAAAGGAACCAGATACCAGCATCAGATACCATGTGTATAACAGAAGTATTTTAACTGTATTTGTATAGAAATACTGTATAGAAATATATTTTACATTTCTGCATTGCGTCAAGACAGTTTGTGAAATAGAAACAAGTTTAGCAATCCCTTCATTTGTTAGTCTATTCTTCTGAGCATGAAAGTTTGATAGTATCTGTCATCTTAGAGGAATAACTGGAACTTCATGTCCAGTATTTAGTTCATCTAACATGACTGGTTGCAGTACAGCACTACAGACAACTATAGATGAGCACACATATACGTTATGGAAAGTCTTCCATGGAAAAATTTCACACTAGAAAATTTTCCACCTTACATCTCTGTCTATTAGACAAAACTGTGGGCTTGCATGGAGCAAGAGGAAATGACATCACACTGCCTCCTGGCTTTCATCTTTCATCATGTTAGACCACGTGGCAGGAATGCTGTGGATCTTGCTCTCTTTTCAAGGCTGCAGATCTCTTTTCTCTCCTACTCAGGGCTGCTGTTCCTACTACAGTGGTTTTTGCACTGGCTAAGAGGTTGGATCTCACACTCCAAGGACAGCCATCTCTTTCCACACTTGAAAGGGAAATCTGCTATATCCTATGGTCCCTGGGCCATCCTCTCCAGTAAGTATTCAATGATCAGTTTAAGAGCAGCACTGAAACAAACTAAAAGCTTGTGTTCGTTTTTATTGAGGTTCTGGTGAATATTGTAAAAAAATTGAGAAGCATATATTTTGTTGTATTGTTTAGATTTTCAAAAAAATAAATAAATTCAAAGCTGTTCATATCAGCATTATGAACAAAAAACTCAGCACATAACTACATATACACACAGAAACACACATACTACCTCACCTTTGAAATTATAACTTTAATTTTAGATTTCATTGATATTAGATCTATTCTATATGTTATAGGTGCTCATTATTTTCATGATACAATGCATTTTCAAAAATGGTGTTCCAGCATGAAGAATCTAACAAGGAAAACCTTTCCACCATAAATCATTGCCAAAGCTAGCACACATATATTGATACAGTCAGGACTCTCAATACAGTATCAGACTAGTTTCTAGTGGTTACAGTGTTAGACTATGCAACCAGGGAGTCTAAAGTTCAGCTCCCCAGTCAGCCATTAAACTCAGTTACTTAATAAACTGAGAACAAGTCACAATCTCTCAGCCTAATCTACCTCACAGAGGTATTATGTGGATATAAGAGTGAAAGAAAGAACGCATGTACCACCTAGAACTTCTTGGGGAAAAAGTGGGGACACATGTTATAAGTAAATGATGGCTTCCAAACACGGAAAGGACTTACCTCTTAAGGAAACTGCATGAACTGAAGGGGCAGAGTTGCCAAGAGCATCTGCCTGTTTTGACAATGTTGTTGAAAAAAGCTTGGGGTGGAAATTAAAACAGAAGCAGAATGAATATCTGAAAGCACTGATCCATCTCCAATACACTGGATTTACAAATGGGCTAATTTTAAGGCTCTCCCTTGAACAATTTTCAATGCTGCTTATGCTGTGGCCATTTCCTCCACTGGTGGGATGTCAATTTGGTGCCACCTTTTCATTTCACTATGGACCTTCACTGCCCCAAAAGAGACACAGCAGAAACTGTTATAACAAATACTTGTCCCATTTGTTTTCGGCCATTTCTACCCCATAAGCTTATAGTGCTATTATTCCACTTTCAACATCCTGTGGAATTCTGGGATTTGTAGTTTCCTCAGGCCCAAGGGCTCTCTGGGTGAGAATTCTAAAGGCCCCTCCCTCAACTGCAAACCCCAGGATTCCAAAGGAGATTGAAAGTGGAATAACAGCACTATAACAGTGTAGGGAGAACGTGGGCTAAATTTAAGGATCTCCCTTGAACAATTTTCAACGCTGCTTAGGCCTGAGACATCTCCTCCACCAATTTAGTCCTTCATTGTCCCACACGAAACACAGCAGAACTCGCTGCGGAAAGCATTTGTCCGTCCATTAGCACTGTCAAGACAGCACTGGCCGCACAGGCAGGGCACGCTCAACTGAGTCCCAGGGCTGGGAAAAGGATAGGATGCAAGCAGCTAACTACGGCACGGGATTCGCTCCTGTAAAAGGTAAGGCCACGGTGTCTGGGGAAGAGGCGAATTCGTCTGGAGAAAGATGGTCCACCTCTATTTTGTCCGCCCTAAGCGGGGCCTCCGCTACGACGGCGGCAGCCTACCACTGGGCACCCAGCGCTGGCGGTGGCGCTGCCGCCCTCGCACCCCGCTTGCTGGCTTCCCAAGAGGCGTCACCTGGACGACTTATCCGGGTGCCAGGGGACGGATGGTCCCCGGATTCAGCCCAGCCAGGCTCACGACCCGCTCGATCCCTCCTGACCTCTTCTGCCCTCCCCCTCCCTCCCTCGCTCGCTCCATCCACCGCGGTACCCCCTCACCCGCGAAGCCGCTCCCCGACTCAGCGAGACCCCGAGCCGCAGCATCGCCGCCCCTCCGCCGCCTCCCGCAACACCCGCGCCGCCGCGCGAGTCGCCAGGGAGACAGACACTTCCGGCTCTGAGAGATGACGTCAGAGGGGGTGGGTCCTGCCTGCCTGGCGCTCCCAGGCATTTTAAAGGGGAAGGGTCTCAAGCTCTCCTTGTTCAACCTAAGACTGGGCTGGTTTTTCAGTGACGGAAACAGCAGAAAGTACAAAAGAACAAAAAGTGGAATCTTGCGGACCCTTTGAGACTGATTTATATTTTAGTATGATCTTATGCTACTACGTAAATAAGTCTTAAAAGTTCCTCCCCCCTTTCGTGTTGCAAAGTGCTAAGGCACTAATTCTTCGAAAATTTTGCAAGGCTAGGTGGCCCTGGGGGTCCCTTCCAAGTCTATGGGCCTTTCTGCCCTCCACTGTTATACTGCTATTATTCCGCTTTCAGTATCCTGCGGAATTCTGGGGTTTCACTCATTTCCTGAGGCCCAGGAGCTCTCTGGCTGAGAATTCTAAATGCCCCTCCCTAAACGGCAAACCCCAGGATTCCATAGGAGGTTGAAAATGAAACAATAGCACTATGTAACAGGGTAGGGCAGAAAGGCCCTGGGATTGTACGATCTACTTGTAATACCGCGGGTCCCAACCGTCGATCCTTTAGTGAGCTTGGACTCCAGCTCCCGTACTCCCCAGCCAGCACGGCCAAGTGTCAAGGAATTCAAGCCCAAAACACTCTGGAGGGCGAAAGATGGGAGAAGGGTGCCGAAACGCCGCAGTTCTCAAGCTTCGGTCCCAAAGGGTTGGGAAACTTCAACTCCCAGAAGGCCAAACTAGTTTGGCCATGGACAGGAATTCTGGGAACTGAAGTCCAGAAAAAACCCCTGTTAGACCAAACTTTTAGATCTACTGCAGTAGCACAAAATCGGCAGGGCTTTCGGCATAAAGACGCTTAGAGAGCCTCCTTTTCTTCCCGCCCAGGGAGGAATATAGGGATAGCAACCGTGGTAGATCTGCAGACAGAGTAGGCCAGCACAAACTAGAGAGGCTTTCGATTGTCAACCCGAACTTCGGAGCTACGCGCGCCATCCCCTAACTCTACAACCAACGATGCAGCCGGTGGCGGGATTTATAATCTAAAAGTGGGCGGGGTCGAGCCTTGAAGCGGCCACTGAAGAAGGGAAGCAACGGCGAGGGGGAGGGTCTGGAACGCGCGATGCGCGTGTTTGGGTTTGCGCGGGAGAATCAAGTTCAAATTCGCCGTCGGTGCGCGGCGGTCACAGAAGTGGGTTTTCTCTGTCAACCCGCCCTGCTTCACGGGGGTTTTGTGATGGGTTTATAAAGCCTACGAACGGCAATGTACCTTGCGCTGGCCTGGGGGGGGGAGAATTGTAATATTTTAAAATTTAATTTAATCAGTTTATATACCGCCCACCATTATCTATAACGGTCGCCTTATACTGTGTCAGACCATGATCAATCTAGCCCAGTATTGTCAACTGATTGGCAGTAATGACTCCCCAGGATTTTAGGCTAGATTTTCTTCCTAACCCTACATGAAGACCTCTGGTATTCCTCAAGCTGGGTCAGCACTAACCAGTTCTGACCCTACCTAGCTTCCAAAATCACAGATGATCATCTCCATCTCTTGCAAGCCTGGATTATCACTGGAGCAACGGCGCCAGAGTCCTCAGTGGGCAAGGGGCCATTCCTGGTGGTTGTAGCGTATGCGCAAATTCACACAGGACAGTATTTCTTGTACTGTGAAGAAGAACAGAATCTCTTCATCTGCCCTTCTCAAGTGTTAGTAGCGTTTACCACCCGCCTAAATCTAATTTTCGAAAAGTGAAACCAGTGAAGATATGGCTGGCAGACTGGGATCATTGGGTCTGAAACTCATCTCAAGCATTTCACGTTCCTGTTTTAGGACACAGGTGGAGGAATGCTTAGAGACAACCCTCTCTCAGGCTTGAAAGGCACTTAACAGCCATGAAGCTGGCACGCTGACAGTAGAGCTCACACACCTGCACAAAATGGCTTCTGTTTTTGGAATTGCTCCAGGGCCCCAACCACCTTAATCTAGCACTAATCCGCAAGTGTTCGCCCATAGGTCATCAGTTTCGTCACTGCTTGTACACTGAGTGCAGGCAAGCCTGCTCTTGTGTACCTTCCAGTTGTTTCCAACTTATAGTGACCCTATCATGGGGTTTTCTGTGGCTGAGAGTGTGTGACATGCCCCAGGTCACCCAGGGGGCTTTGGTGGCTGAGCAGGGAATTGAATCCCGGTCTCCAGCACTGTAGTCCCATGCTCAGACCACTACACTACTGTGGCTCTCTAAGTTTCTCACAGTGCACAAATGTGCTCCGCTCACATTTTAATAAATAAGAAACTAGACAAGCCAGTAATAATTCAGTAAAGCGCATGTGAACTGTCTGAGGCCACAGGTTAACAATAAATAATAACAATATGCCACCTGACTTTCTGTATATGTAGTCCAGTCCTCGGTTTACAGTTCACAAAGAAGAGGCACTTTCTAGCAAACCCATAGCTACTTATCTCTGTCTCCTTGGTAATGTGTGCACCAAGAATCCTCAGTTCCAACTGTTGCTGCCCTGTGTGGTGGTCGGCCATGAGAACAGCAGTTTGGTGTAGCTTCTAGGCTAGAAACCCAAATTTCTAGCATTGTAGAGAGTGAGGTTTTGAAAATCATTCACATTTAAGTCTCTTCTATTTGCTGTCTTCACATTTGCTCAATAACTTTGCCTGCTCTTTTTCTTGGGTCTAGTTACCAACATGCTAAAAATCTGGTGACTGAAAGAAAATTTCAGGGGAGGCAGAAGTCTTATTCGGGGGAGCAATGCCCTTATTTTGCGCCCACCAGCTACACCTCTGCTTCTAGCCCACTGTGGCATTTTGATGTGCATGGTGGTTAGCCTAGGCAGGAAGGACTATAAATAAGTTTCCTGCTTAGAGAGGGGCTTTGCTGAAGCAAGCAATGTCTTTCCGACTCTCAGCTTCGTATGGATTACGACAGCGGTTCTTTCCTGAAAGTGTGACATGATTGTGTTATTGTTACAAGGGTCATTTCCCCATTCCACATCATTGGCTGTCACTTGTAGGAGGTGTGGAATGTTAGGTATGGTTACGTCACATCACGTATCTTCTTTCACATGATGCCCCTGGGAGCTGTGGGCTGTGGCAGTGCATCCCCCAGAACATCCAGTTTGGGCCCAAAGCATGCAGGCCCAGCATCATGTTAAAAGGCAAATTTATTATTAATGCTGCTAGTTTCCTCCTTTCACTTCATGCTTAACGCTGCATTGGAATTTCCCTCCTATGTCTCTTTAACATACTAATTTTGGCATTCTGGTTAAAAAGTTGTTTTTTTTTAAGAATGAAATGCTTTGAAAGAGGTTTTGCTTCTCATAGTTGATGTTTCTTTAATCCTGCTCTCATCTTCAAAAGTTTTGAAAGCTTTTTTAAAAACACAAAAATCTACCAGACTTCTTTATTAAAGGAGAAAGTGGGAAGGCAACACAAGTAGCAATGTATAGCACTATTATTCCACTTTCAACCTCCTATGGAATCCTGGAGTTTGCAGTTTAGGGAGGGGCCTCAAAGACCCCTCACTAAACTGCAAACCCCAGGTCCATAGGAGGTTGAAAGTGGAATAATAGCACTATAACAACCTAGTGCGGAAATGGTCAATAATGAAGTTTGGCTATACCACAATGCCATTTTCAAATGACATTCGCACTACAGTCTTAAAACAAAATGTTAGCCTTAGGGTCTTTCTGTGCTGTACTGTTACAGTGCTGTTATTCCACTATCAACTTCCTGTAGAATTCTAGGGTTTGTAGTTTACTGAGGCCAAAGAGCTCTCTGGCTGAGAATTCTAAAAATACCCTTCCCTAAACTGCAAACCCCAGGATTCCATAGGATGTTGAAAGTGGAATAATAGCACTATAACAATGTAGTGCGGAAAGGCCCTAAGTCCCATTAAGCTCAGAGGGTCTTTTACTTTCAGATAGACTAATATTTCTTTGAAATAAATAAAGATAGATAGATAGATAGATAGATAGATAGTTAGATAGTTTAAAGAAATACATGTCTTGTCTTGTCTTAAAGTAGTGCTGAAGGCAGGTAATATTGAAAATACAAAAACAATGCTATTAAAAGCCACAAAGCAAAAATAGAACTACTTAAAATACAAAAATTAATGGAAAAGCACATTTCCTGCTAAGAGCAGGCAAACTCTGTGCAGCCAACATATATTCTCATGTGCCCTAACTAACCAAATATCTGCTCATTTGTGGGCAAAGAAAGGGTGATCTCCATCAGAGCTTAGGGTGCAGACAAGCAGCGTAGAAGTAGGGATGTAATTCTTTGCTAATCTCATTCTTGAAGAAAATGATGAGCAATTTTATTCCCACTCCAAAGAAGTCTTTAAAACCTATGCAATTTTTGAAGACTATTTACAGTTTGGGATTTAGTCTGCAAAAAATTTGCATGTGGTTATTTTGCGCAGAAAACAGATTTTTTTACAGAGGAAATAGCACTTTCTTGCACAGAAATGATGAAAATGTTGGTTCTTGTGCAGGAAATGATGTCTTTTGTGCAAACAAAACAAACAAAAAAGGAAAGGAAAGGAACCCTCGTGAGCAAATTTTGCACAGAATAAGTCCCAAACTGCAAAGATTTTCATCAATCCAAGATTATCCCTGTCTATATTTTTCTGCCGGTTTTCAAATATTTCTGCACATTCTCTTTTCCACCTCTGTGAGGAAGTAGGTGGTCCTTTAGGGTTCCCTGTATTAGCAAAACTACCTCTGAATCTTCCTTGCCTAAGAAACACCATGAAAATAATTGGGCTGGGTAAACTGACAGGCAGCTCAAAAGGCACACATAAAATCATGCAACTCATGCCATTTAAGGCATGCATAAAGCCGGAGTAGTATAGTGGTTTCAGCACTGGACTATGACTCTTGAGACCAGGTTTGAATCCCCACTCAGGCACAAAAACCCACTGGGTGACCTTGGGGAAGTCACACTCTCTCAGCTTCAGAGGAAGGCAAAGGCAAACCCTATCTGAACGAATCTTGCCAAATAAAAACCTATCATATGTTTGCCTTAGGGTCACCATAACTTGGAAATGACTTGAAGGCACACAACAAAGCAATGCTGCTCAAAAGAACCAGCAGAGGGCAGCCCAATGATATTTTTATGCAGGCAAGCAAAAAGTTTCCTGGAAGGCACTTTTCTTCTTCCACATGGCTGGCAAGAGTAAACTAGCAAAAAGAAACTGAGCAGCTCAAATATCAGAATTTCATCACTTGCTTACTGCTCTTCTTTCATAAATGAAGTCATCCAATTTTATTCCCTCCGTAACCCCAGGCTGAGAGACAGCGATGGGTCCAAGGCAATACAAAAGAACAGAGGTATTGAAGACAGTACCTGGGAAAAAGAAAAACAAGTAAAACAAAAACTAGCCAAATTCAGAAGTAGTAAAATCTCTGTTAGGTCACCAAAATCTTGAGAGATTAAGAAAAGAAACAAATTGGAGGGGATTAGAAAAGGAGAGAAGAAA
Source organism: Iguana delicatissima (assembly GCA_948472985.1). NCBI lineage: Eukaryota > Metazoa > Chordata > Lepidosauria > Squamata > Iguanidae > Iguana > Iguana delicatissima. Next base: position 27,163 of record CAOKZL010004066.1, read on the forward strand.
TTACCCTAAAATCTGGGCACAGGTATTGGTCATTGTCTTTGTAGGAATACTGATCTGTAAAATGTAGATTGCAGATTCAAAAAGAAGGAAGTTGTTAATGTTTATGCTTTCTGCCCTATGTGCATTCAGCTGGATCGTGGCCAGGGTATTGATATGGGTATGAATTAGAAATAATAAAGTAGAAATAAAGTAGAAGCTGGGGGCTTAGGTCAGAGGAACGGAGAAAGATTTAAGAAGGGTAAAAAGGTCACGAGAGCCAATGTATCACGTAGCTAGGATGTTGATCACGTAGCCAGGGTGTCGTTTGTTGACTGTCTGCGGTAACTGCAGATTGTAGATAAGCACTTTCCGGGGTCTGAGCGCGGGGGTAATTAGCTAGTAACAGCATGTGGTATTTGTGACCCCGGAGGGGCGGGCCGAGACATGCCTGCGATCTTTGCCTGTGATCTTTGTGTATGCTGTGAACTTTGTCTATAAAAGAGCTGTGCAACTTGAATTCAGGGCTTTTGGTCTTTTGGAGACATCCAGCCAAAAGCCCGAGCGTAATAAATTACTCTTTTTCTTGCTCTGTGGTCTCTGTGTTCTCTGGGCTCCTGCAACAGTATCTCACCAGGTGTAAAATGGCAGTTGAAAACCAAACTGTTAGGCCATTTCCACACTGCAAACCCAGGATTCCATAGGATGTTGAAAGTGGGATAATAGCGCTATAACAGTCCAGTGTGGAAATGGCCTTAGTTGCACCTTGCAGGGAAATGAAGCCATCATTAAAACAAAAGATTGAGCATGTATCATAGAGCTTCAGAGAGAGGAATACAGCAAATAATTTTGGTCCTAAAGTGATCTTCTGAAATGAAACTGGCTGCCACTTCAAAAAGAACTTTTTCAGTGGTGGAACCACACTGGAGGATAAAGAAAACCCCATAAATAAATATGACTAATAGGTACTAATAATAACTAGTATGAATAATGAGAATTAATGATACATTATAATTGTCAATCATGGTGGTGGTAGTAGTAATAAAGCTACTTTTTAATAATTTAAGTGTTTTTAAATAGTTATTGGAACTTTACCAAGACTAACTTCTCCTGTTTCCTCACTTGCCATTCGCTTTGCAACTGAAAAGCAGCAGCTTGAGTCATTTTGGTTACAAACATGTGACTGCATGGCAGAGAGGGGAACTAAGTTCATTGAGGGCAACTCGGCTTTTTAGTTAACTGGAAACGAGAACTCAGTGACATAACTTCTTACTTAATAATTCCAAACAAATATCCATTTCTTCTTCCATCTTCTGGATTTTTGACCTTAAGTGAAATGCCTAATAAACATATAGGGACTTGTGTGGACTGGAAGAGGACATTCTCTAAGGACAATGGAAAAATCGGTGGATGCAGCAAGGGATTCTGTTGATGCCCTTATCTTGTAGCTAGTGTTTGTCCTATTAACCTCATCACTCTTTGGCATCTCCTCACAGAGCTCCATATTATTCCAAGCAAAAACTTTTCTATTTAGGTAAGGCTTGAATGATTAACTGGTTGTAGATGGATTTGTTAGACTTCTGATGCTTTAGTGTATTTATTAAGATGGCATTTTCAAATGTTATAATGAATGATTATAATCTATAAATCTATAAATGTTATAATGAATATCTATAAATTTCACTGACTTTTATTGGATATTTTAATTTGCTGCAAGCTGACCTTGGAAGAAGGATGGGATGCAAAATAAATAAGTAAGGGAATTTTACATAGTGAAAACAGGCTGGATGGCAATTAGAGAACTAGTGATGAAAAATGTTGCTCTGAAGCTTACTGAAAACTGGTAGGAGCAGGCTACCTCCATTGAGTTCTCAAGTACCTTAGTCTGGTCATGTTTACTGACATCAGTAGTGATAGTGGCGGGGACTCCAGATCTTTCCAATGTCTACTGTGACTCCCTTGTGGGCAAATCCACTTGACCCTGGAATGACCAAGTCACCATGATTACCAACAGTGTCTGCAGAAGCACCTGAGGAGTCACCTAGCACAGCATTTCTTATCTGGGGGCCATATGGCCCCCTGGGGCCTCCAAGGATATTCCAGCAAGGTTTCTTAGAAAAGTCAAGCTGTATGCCACCAATATTGGATGTCGAGAATTCACACAGTTTCCCTCTTTGGCAGCAGTTAGTGATGAATGGAAAGATGATGAAATAATTGTGCATGTGAACAATTTGAAGCAGTTTTATGATGACAGAGAAGTTTGTTTCCATGATCTGCTGGACATGGATATTCTGGCCTAGGTAGTTGATCCATTTGCTGTGAATGCTGCTGATGTTGATATTTCTTTGCAAGAAGCACTCATAGAATTACAGAGCAACATAGCAGCCAAAGTAACTTTTGGCCAAGAAAAACACTATTTTTGGAGAAAGAGTACAATATCTAAAAAGCTTCCACAGCTTTCGGATAGAGCAAATTTGTTTTTCATGGCATTTCCTACTTCGTATTTCGTAGAATCAGGTTTCAGTCATGTGAATTATTTACTCAGCCTGACGCGGAATCACCTTAACATAATGAACAGAAGTCATTTTTGGTTATCAACACAACTGGATATAAAATACTTGTTTCTGGTCATCAAGCACAAAGGTCACATTCATTGAGAAATAAATATTTTTATGTAATTTTGTATAAATTAAAAAAATTATAAATAGAACATGTTCTCTTTACAAACAAAACATTTAAATAGCTACCTTTCTACCAGTTGGACGGGGGGAGGGGACACAAGAAGAAAATAAGGTCAGAAGGGGACCATGGTCAGAAAAAGGTTGAGAAACACTAGCCTAGCACAGTGTTTCTGGGATCAGTTCCGTACTTGCTGCCTATAACTATAGATATGTTTCTTGCCACAGTGTAACCAACCAGAAGTTCCTTGCCTCTGTACTCTCCGTGGTCAATAAGATCTATGACAAGCTGCGGCCAGGGTGTGGGGAATGTGTCCTGCCCCTAAAGTGATGGCAGTGTGTCCACTCTTGGACAAACCTAGCCTAGTCCGTTGGCTTTCCGCATCTCCCCAGTCACATTTCTCCCATTTTTAAGAAGCGTGTTGGAGAGAGTAGTGGCCATGGAACTGCAAGTATTCTTGGAGAATATTGCTCACCTGGACTCATTCAGTCTAGGTTCAAATCTGGCTTGGGGCTTAATTGGCACTGGTTGCCCTTTATTGGGAAAGACTGCAGGGGAACAACCTTTTTACCTGATCAGTGTTCTCCTATCTGTACAGGTGTGTTTTACATTTAATTATATTTTGACACATGGAGTTGATTTTTATTTTAATTGTTCCTGTTGTTTTAAATCAAACTTGTTCTGAATCACCTTGAGTCCCATCCTGAGGGGAAAAGGCAGGATATAAATTTCACTTGATCTATCAAATGGACTTTACCCTAACAATGGCCATTTCCACACTAAATTGTTATAGTGCTATTATTGCACTTTCAACATCCTATGGGATCCTGGGGCTTGTAGTTTAGGGAGGGGCCCCTCCCTAAACTGCAAACTCCAGGATTCCATAGGATGTTGAAAGTGCAATAATAGCACTATAAAAGTCTAGTGCGGAAATGGTCAGTAATGAAGTTTTGCAATACCACCACCATCCTTGTTTTTTTCCTAATTAAAATGTATGAAAAAGGAAGACAACAAGCAGCATCTTAAAGGAAGCATTTCTGTCTTACACAGGAGATGAAGCCTCTTTTGAGAGGATGCTTGATACAACACAGAGAATAATCTGAGTACAAAGAAAACATGCTTTGATTTCTTCAAAAGAATTGCCTTTACTCACATTCAGATTAAATCAGCTAATGATTAATTGAGTAAAACTCATTCAGTTAATCAACTAAGTTCAGTCACAAGGAGGGGGAAAAATAACTCAATGCAGTGTGTGTTGTTGTTGCTTCTGTTGTTGTTGTGGGCCTTCATGTCCTTTCTGATTTATAGCAACCCTAAACCTATCATGGTGTTTTCTTGCCTAGATTTGTTTAGAGAAGGTTTGCCTTTGCCTTCCTCTGAGGCTGAGGAAGTATGACTTCCCCAAGGTCACCCAGTAGGCTTCTATGGCAGAGAGAGGATTTGAACCCTGGTCTCTAGAGGCACAGTGCAAAGCTCAAACCACTACAACACAATGGCTCTCTCAGTGTGTTTTACTCCCTAGGATTCCAGCCTTAAAACCATGGATAGAGAACCTCCGGACCACAAGCTGGATGCCTACACAGTTTCCATCCTATCTGCTAACTCATTTTATTATTAGCAATTATAGTTATCTTAAATCGGTATGGGCCAATTGGACTCCACCTATGCTATAAAGAATCACAGAGGTTTCCAGCAAGCTAGGAATAGGGAATCTGAAGCTGTCCAGAATCTATCCATCCTCAGGATCAGCCAGCACAGCCAATAGTAAGGAAAGATGGGAAGCAAATCCCAGCAGCTTCTGGAGGGCTTCAAGTTCCCCTGCTATAGGCTGTAGCAACCATCAGAAGGCTGTTCCTACCATCATTGCTGTAGAGCAGGGGTAAGAACTGTGCAACCTATAGGCCACAAGTGTCTCAAGGATGTTCATGTTGCCCCCTAGAATCCCACACAAGTAATTTTTGTTTTGTCCAGAAATGGACAGCTATGTACCTAGGTGATTGATTCTCCTTAACATACTCGCCCACACTGTGGTGTTGGCTAGAAATTATATTTTGGGGAAACCATGGGCATAGCCTGTGAGTGTCTGGATATTCAGGCCATGGACCTGCTGCATTTGCCCACCTCCGTTGTAAGAATTGGCTTCACCCCAAGCAAATATCTGAAAAGTGCTTAAGGTAAAATTTCTTTAATCAAGTGACAACTTCAGTTACTACAACTCTTACTGTGCAGATGACTACTGATTGGATATTATGGTAATATACTATGCATGTGCTGTGTTTTACCTAGTTGTTATGTTTTTGTCCTGCTTAAAACTACTGTCTTGAATTATTTTAACTAGCTTATTATTGTTATATTTATTTGCATTCCACCTTCTTCTGAGTCGGAGACTCAAGGTGGCTTACAACAGTTAAAACAAACATAACCAAAAATTTATCTTACTTGTAATTTTAAAATGTAATTAAGCTATCAATAAAATTAAAACCAATTTAAAATATAGGCATTAAAAAGAAAACAACACAGAGACAATACAGCACATTGTGCAAGGTCCATTACCCTTGAGCAGTCAGTCTTCAAAGTCCTGATGAAACAAACAAACAAACAATCTTCATCTCTTGTTGAAAAAAATAGCAAAGAAAGTGCCAGTATAGCCTCTCTGGGAAGTGAGTTCTGAAATAACCAATTGCCCTTTCCACAGCACTTTTCCACAGCACCAACAATGCTTCTGCATGACGTCATCGTGGTCTCATCCTTCTCCCATCCCTAGACAGCACAATCATGGTTTAAATCATAGATAGGTTTTCCGCGTCAATGACATGCAATTGCGCCACCATCCCCACACTTACCTGTCCTGCAGAAGCTGCAGAAACACGATGGCTGCACTTCTTGCTCCAGTGCAGCCTGGGAAAGTATTTGGCTGCACTGAGGAAGGAAGAAGTGTGGTCATTGCGCTTCCTTTGGCACGGAGCCAGCCAGTGCAGAGGGGACCACTTCTGTCGTGCTTCCCTCCTGGCAGAGTTGCTGCTGCAATCCCCACTGGATGACTTCACGAAAAGGTAGGGCACGGAAAGGGCCAATGAGAAGGCTCCCTTCTGTGTTGCCACCAGATGTACCTGTGAAGGTTGTGGAACAGAAAAAGACTCCCTGCAGATCTCAATGAGGTTTCTATGGGAGAATACCAGTGATGTAGACTCGAGTTGATAGACTTGGACTCAAATCAGACTTAAGTTGCTTCAGTGACTCAACTCAGATTTGACTTGGCCATAAATGGTGCACTGACTCGACTCGAGACTTGTATATTTTTAATGACTGACTTGATGCCCTTCATTCAATAACATAACACGTTCATCCAGAAACCTTATGACTTTGAACAATGCTTCCATCACATGACAATCTGACTCAAGCTCAAAGTGTGGGTGCATTTCTCAGAGGGGAACAGCAAACAGGTTAGGCAATGGGCTTGAAGTCTGCTCAGCAGCCTGTCTATGCTGCATATTGGAAGACCCTTCTAAGAGCATATTGGAAGACCCTTTTAAGAGCAGAAGACAAGACTCGCCTTCAGAGTGCAGAGTGCATTTCTCAGAGGGGAACAGCAAATGTGTTAGGCAACAGGCTGGAGGAAGAAGGATCCTTCCGTCTAAAGCTTTTGAAGCTTTACTTCAGTAAAGCCTTTGACAAAGTTCCCCATGACATTCTTGCAAAGAAGCTAGTAAAATGCGGGCTGGATGGGGCTGCTGTTAGGTGGATTGGTAATTGGTTTGTTACCCTGATTTTTGGGGTCCCTTGGGGGACACCTCAATGTGCTCAATGTGATGGGGAATGGAAACTAGCCAGAGCACAAGCTATAGCAATGCAAGAGGAAGGGTAACCTAGCGGGGTCTTTTACCCAGATTCTACGGGGTCAGGCAAGCTAAAAACCAAACAAAGATGTCCAATAAATGATTTTATTGAATGAAAGTCTCACACATCAACTCAATCACTCACACACTCACTCAAGACCTATTAAGAAGTAAAAGAGAGGAAATTGAACAGGGGAGTATTGAAGGGGTGTAGCTGGGGGTAATACTGCACCTTGTCCAAAAGTCCACGGTCTGGGAAGGCAGCGGAGAGATGAGACTCAGCATGAGGAGGGCTGAGGGAATTACTCAACGGACAGAGAAACGGTCTCCTGGGAAGACCAAGAGCGATCCAAAGAAATGCTCAAAAACCAGGACTATTTGTAAGGGGAAAAGTACCTGGAGGACTAATCCTTTCCTGGGGAGAACAATCGGTGTTGGACCGATAACAAAGCTTCACCATCGTAATTTCCTTTGCGTGATAGGATTGCAAGGGTTTGCCAAAGTCTCAGGATCTTCGGCTGGGTTTGTTTGTGGTGTGCTTTCAAGTAAATGGTCCTCGCTTGATGGGATATTTGTTCAACTTGGGGCAGACACACTAATCCCCTCAAGTTGGCATCTCGGGGCTGAGGACCCTTTGTTTATTGTGAGTTTACACATCTTGAGGTCTCCTGGGGCTACATGACTAGGGATTTTACTGGCCTGACCTGGTTCTCGGTCGTTTGACCGTGTTATCACCGTTTGCTAGCCCGACTGTGGAAGATATCAGATATCATTTTTGATATCACAGTTCGGCCCCATTCTGCCACCCTCGGCCAAGTGTTTGCGAGGCCCCCAGACAAGGACAGAACTAGGCATGGCCGTTGATTGCTGAACATTCCATTCTCCACCCAGGCAGGCCAGACTTAGCCAGATCTTCGCTTTAGGAGACCTCCCTAGACAAACACCTCATTAAGGATGCACGCTAATACAAAGAACTCCCTGCCCCGAGCAGGCAACTTGAGAAGCAAGACGCTTAACTGTCAAGTATGCGGCATCTGCATACTGGCCATTCCATTGTTGATTTGGAACTAACTCAATCATGCTAAATTCTGACCTTTCGGAGACATTGTCTCGCGCCCAAACCTCATTGTTCTCTCCCAAGTACAGACTAGCCTACGGTCATACTTTCCCTATAAAACCCCCCGATTCCAAGACCTTCCTCAGATCGCTCTGAACTACCATCCAGCCTTGCTGTCGCTTTATCTGACAAGCTTTCCCCTCAGTCTCATTCCAAGACTGCACACCTACGGACCTCCGCAGTGATCTGCCCCATTCAACGATCCCTCTTAAAATTCCTCTATACCACTACCACCTCTATTTTCTATAGTTACATGTGTGAGTGTGTTGCATACACTGTCTGCTTGTATTTAATAAAATCACAGTTATTATTTCATATTTGGTATGCTCTTGACTTGGCCTGACCCCGTAGACATTGGGTTTAAAGATTCTGCTGTGTTGCCGTGCCTCTCATTTTGCTAACTTGTGCTCTGAGCTAATTTTCCCCACCAATAGTTGAGCACGTTTGGAGTCCCTCGTGGGACCCCCAGTAAACAGGGTAACAAATATGGCAGCTTCCTTCACTCAAAGCAACTATACCTAGTAAACAGTGTAACAAACGTGCCAGCCTACATGCTCGTTCAGGTGACCTCTCAGGCACACAGAATCATGTTTTAAAATCAAAATTGTAGACCCCGGGATAGGGTTTCTCCATCGGAGTAACAAGTTGACCATCCGAACCCAAAGGGTGTTCACCAATGGCTGCTTTTCATCCTGGAGAGAAGTGACTAGTTGGGTGCCAGAGGGTTCTGTGCTGGGCTCAGTGCTATTCAACATCTTCATCACTGACTTGATGAAGGAGTGGAGGGCATGCCGATCAAATTTGCAGATGACACCAAATTGGGAGGGGTTGCTAATACCACAGAGGACAGGATCAAAATTCAAAATGACCTTGACAGATTGGAGAGCTGGGCCAAGCTAACAAAATGAATTTCAACATAGAGAAACATAAGGTCCTACACTTAGGCAGAACAAATGGAATGCACAAAGATAGGATGAGGGACACGTGGCTGGATAGCAGTACATGTGAAAGGGATCTAGGAGTCTTCACAGACCACAAGCTGAACATGAGGCAGCAGTGTGATGAGGCAGCCAAGAAAGCCAATGCAATTCTTGGTTGCATCAATAAGAGTATGGTGTCTAGATCAAGGCAGGTAATGGTACTGCTTTGGTCAGACCTCATTTGGAATACTGTGTCCAGTTCTGGGCACCTCAATTCAGGAAGGATATGGACAAGCTGGAACATGTCCAGAGGAGGGTGACCAAAATGGTGAAGGGTCTGGAAGCCATGCTCTATGAGGAATAGCTTAGGGAGCTGGGTATGTTTAGTCTACAGAAGAGAAGGTTAAGAGGGGACATGATAGCCATGTTTAAATATTTGAAGGGATGTCATGTCGTGGAGGGAGCGGGCTTGTTTTCTGCTGCTCCAGAGACCAAGACAAGGAGCAATGGATTCAAGCTACAGGAAAGGAGATTCCACCAGAGCCTCAGGAAGAACTTCCTGATGGTTATTGCTGTCTGGCAGTGGAATATGCTGCCTCGGAGTGTGGTGGAGTCTCCTTCTTTGGAGGTTTTTAAGCAGAGGCTGGATGGCCATCTGTTGGGAATGCTTTGATGGGTGTTCCTGCATAGCAGGGGGTTGGACTGGATGGCCCCTGGGGTCTCTTCCAACTCTATGATTCTATGATTCTAAGCTTCAGTGATGGGGAGTAAGATAGGATCCTTTCCCCACTTCCGAAGCTGCACATGGCAATATTGCAAATGTAGAAAGCCAACTTTGCTTAAATTGTTAAAGCTGATTTTATTTGGCTCTGTCCAATAATTCTGGAATTTTGGTTGGGGTATAAGGCTGTCTTCCAGACTTGAGACTTGACTTGAAAGTATCTTCAAGGACTTGAGACTTGACTTGAGACTTGGAGTAAAAGACTTAAATACATCATTGGAGAATACATTCCTCCAGAGATACTGGACCCATACCCTCCAACAATTCATAGCTGACAAGTGGGACAGGTGTGGCCAAGCAACATTAGAGTGTGCTCAAGACTGCAGAAGTTAGTAATGAGGAAGAACACACAAGCTGGGGGAGCTCCAGTAATTTGCTTTTGCCTGAACCTCCAGGGAAGGGCAAGATTCTGCTCCCTCATCTCTCCTCCCCTCCAGTCCAAGTTAATTGAATGCAAACTACTTTTTGCACTTTGAGCTCAATTTTTGGTAACTGAAGTAAGTGGAAGACAAAAGGAGAAAGTGGAAGGAGGTGAAAGAAACTAGGAGAGTGTTACTGTAGTTTCTAGCCCGGACTTGTGGGACATTAGATATCATTTTGAGATGAATAATTTGGCCTTCTTTACTTATTCCGCTCCACGTGCTGCAAGGTCCCTGGACAAGCTCGCATACAGGCACGGCCGCTTATCGCTGTAATATTCCACACAAATACAGGCAGGCCAGAAATAGCCATCCCGCCGCTTCAGGGGACCTCAAGGTAAGTACCACATTATGTATGCACGCTACTCACAAAGAACTCCCTGCCCTGAGCAGGCAGCTTGACGAGCCGAATACTCAATCGTCAAGCACTCTGTGTTTGCATACTGGCTACTCTATTGACAATTCGGACTTAACTCAATCATGCTAAATTCTGACCTTTCGGAGGCTTTGTCTCCAACCCGAAACTCATTGTTTTCCCCCAAGTACAGACTAGCCTACGGCCACATTTTCTCCTGTAAGAACCCCTGACTTTGAGAGCTTCCTCGGATCGCTCCCGACTTCCATCCCACCTTGCTGCCGCTTTGCTTGGCGAACCTTCCCCTCAGTCCCACGTACTGAGAACCTTCATGTCCACGAACTCTATCTTCAAACTACCAAGGCTTCAGGACAGGTGTAGTATTACCCATACCAAAAACCTCCTCTAAAAATCCCTCTATCCAACTCCAAGCTTTATTTCTCTAGTTATCTGTGTGAGTGTGCTGCATACACGTGTTTGACTGTATTTCAATAAAAACAATTATTGTTAGTTACTTCTGTTTGCTCCTTGACTCGGCCTGTTTGCTCCTTGACTTGGCCAGACATTGGGTAAAAGATCTTGCTCCGTTGCCCTGCCTCTCGCAGTGCTAACTTGTGCTCTTGGATAATTTCCCCAACTTGTATAATTTGGAGAGCATTTAGATGTCCCTCACGGGACCCCCAGAAATCAGGGTAACAAGAGTTTAAAAGCATCTGAAAAAGTGGGATGACAGACAATTGTGACTCTCTCTGCCAAATTAGGACACTTGGACAATATATGAACCTGAACTGTATAGGGTTTTACAAGACATAACCAGCACTTTGGTTGCTGTGCCCAGAAATGGACCAGTTGTCACCGGAGCTGTTGTAACAAAGGAGTTGCTTGTTCCTTATAACCTGCCCCAGTTAACAATCTGGCTGCAGTTCCTTGGACCATATGAACTTTCTGAACACTCTACAAAGGCAGCTCCGTGTAGAGCACATTAAATAATACAAATTGGACATAACTGAGGCATGTGTTACTATGGCCAAATGTCTGACATCTCTAGGATAGGTGCAGCTGGGACACACGCAATAACTTTGCAAAGTCACCCCTAGCCACCACAGAAACCTGAGGCTCAGGGCCGAATCCAGGAACACATCCAAGCTGCAAACCCGTGCCTTCAGGGGGATTGTAACACCCTCCATCACAGGCTGAATCTCTGTTCCCAGATCTGTCTTTTAACTGACCACAAGCACCTCTGACTTGTCTGGATTATGATTCAATTTGTACATTCTCATCCAGTCCATTACTGGTGACAGATACAAGTTTTTCCTGTACTGTATACCACCCTGAAATAAAGGGCAGGATATAAATGTTGCTGTTACTACTATTTGTATGCCAATCTATTTCTCACCTAATTCAGAGGACTACTTTTTACCTTTAGTTGTTAATGGAGCTGGGTAATAATGGCCTTCCAAATGTTGGACTGTAATTCCCATCAGCTCTAGCTAGCATAGCCCATGGAGAGTGACTATGAGATTTGCAGTGTAACACATGAAGGGTGTTATAGTTTAGAACCACATGTCTGCACAGGTATCTATCTAGCCATTGTTGTTGTGTGCCTTCAAGTTATTTCCAATTTTCCGGCAACCTCATCATGGGATTTTCTTTTCCAGATTTGTTGGGGGAAATTGCTTTTTGCCTTCATCTGAGGCTGAGAGGGGTGTGATTTGCCCAAGGTCACCCAGTGAGCTTAGCATATGACCTTAACGGGAAAACCGCCCCACAGGCATCTTGTTACTGTGGAAATTTCCCCCCTCTCCCAGGGTCTACAATTTATTAATATCTAATATTTTCTTTTTTTAAGATTTTTTAATATATATTAAATATATCTCCACATGCTTGAGAGGGTCCCCTGGATGAGCACGCAGGCAGGCATGGCCGAACGGCTGCAATCGGGAAAAAACCCCCGGGGTCTGGCCGGGTAAACAATCTTTTCATGTACCCCCAGGAGCCCCCCCAGACATGCACACTTTTAAAAATTAACAAAGAGTTCTCTCCCCCGAGAAGCCAGTTTGACAGGATTAGCGATCCTGACAAACAGCCTGTCAAATGAGAGCCATTTACGTACCGCCGCGGCTTTTGAAAAACCCCCGGGCAAATCAAAATAACCCAAAAATTTCTAAATTTTTGGAGTTTTTTTTTTTTTAATTGACCTTTATTGGCATTTATATAATTTAAGGAAAAAACCAAGAAAAAACAACAACAGACAAAAAAATAACACAATTGACTCAAGACATATTATACTATATCTTGCATTAAATTTTCGCAACTGATATAATATTTTAATATCTAAAATACATATACCACCTATCACTTATAAAGTCTATCCCTTTTTTCCCAACACCAGATATAATTGGACAGAGTTGTAGCCAAAACAAAAAACAAAAAACTTTTTTTCCCCCGCATTTTCTAACTTCCTTTAGCTAATTTTGATATATCACCCAAACGTACGATTTTTTTTTCTTCTGTGTCTTTCCCATATTTTACATTTATACCTGCATTCATATCATCATCTAGATAAAAATCTAGTTTCTTTTTTATTTTTATTTCTTTCTTCCCCTACAATTTCCTATCCATTTTATCTCTTCGTTTATATGATAAAGTAAAAACAAAAGTGATGGAAAATTTTTTCCCAAAAAATTCTGATAGACAGTGACTAACTTAAACCTCCTTATGTATAAAAAGGTTTTCGTTCTTAAACCTAAGAAGAACTATTTATTAAATCAAACAGACTTGAGATATGAAAATATCTTATTCCAATTTTTCCTGAGTTCTTGTGTTATATGCTACTTCCCATTTTAACTGTAAAGTTAAGCAATCTAGTGTGGCATATTCTAATATTTTTCTGTACCAATCAAAATTTTGGAATATTATTGTTTTTCCACCTCTTGGCAAACACTACTCTTACCCCCGTAATTAAATATAAAAATATCCTCCCATATTTTTTCCTAGTATAATCATTCAATTTGTGTAACATATTTAATAGGAAGAATTCCGGGGTTAGGGGAATTTTGAACCATAAATATTTTAGAGTTTTTCCAAATGTATTTCTTTCCAATATTGCTTGGTAAGGGGAACTTTGCCCCCCATAAATGGAAAAGTTTTATTGATTGTTTACATTTCCAACAGATTTTTAAGAATGAGATTTATAAATTTTTGACAGTTTGTCCGGGTCCATTTTCCCATCAATTGAACATTTTGATACAGTTTTTTTTTAAATTTTGTGCACATGTGAATTTCATTGTAATTTGCCAGCTTTTCCCCCCCAATTTTCCAACTTTATTTCTCTCCCCTTATCTGGCCCACTTGATCTTTTCCCTTTCCGTGACCACTTCTGACTCCAAAAGCTGTTCTAGTAATAGTTTGTAAAATTTAGATGTCACATGTTGTGATTTTTCAATGCAGAATTTTTCAAATGGTGTATAAACTGTCTTAATAGTTATTCCTTGAAGCTTCATATCAATCCTGAATCTTTCTCTCAATTGATGATAAAGAAACCATTGGCAGTTTAAACCTGAATCATTTAATTGCGACCTTGTTTTGATTATTTTTCTCCCCCTTCTATCCTGATCAAATTGTTATATGTTAGCCATTTATCTTCCTTGTTTTTAAATGATGCATAAAAAGCCTCCTGGGGGGAGACCTACGATGGTATTTCTCTGTAGTTCGTTCTCTTAAACTTTTCCCCTTTCCTTAAGCAGGGCTTAACGTATATAATAATTTCTAAAGTCGGGATCCACCTTACCCTTTTATTCCAAGGTATCCTCCAAACCAAAACGGTTCCCCCGCACTCTCTAGAAGCAATAATCGGTTGTTCCTTAATGTAATCCAACTATAACCCAGGTGAGGGCATTTGTTTGGGTTTAAATATGTTCTCAGGTCAGGTAGATTAAAAAACCCCTTTTAATTTGTTTTCTATCAGATTGTTCCATTTGATTCTAGCTCTTTTTCCAGCCCATATAAATTTTGAAATATCTCTCTTCTACGCAAAAGAAGCATTTCTCATTTTTTATAATCGGCAAATTCTGAAATGATAATTCATCCTCGGGAGGATATTCATTTTTACTACAGCAATTTTCCCTAGAAGAGAGGGGTTGTAATCTAGACCATTTTATCATGTCAGATTGAAATTCGTTTCCAAATCTTTTCATAATTTAGCTCAAAGAGCAAATTTTTTTGATGCGCTATAGTTATACCCAAGTATTTTATTTGCTGAACATTTTGAAAATCTGTGTTTCCAGGAGGAGACCTTTTTTGTCCTTGGTCATATTTTTAAGCAGGAGCTTTGTTTTTTTTTTATTAATCCTGAAGCCAGCCAAATCTCCAAATCCCTTAATTTTAACTGTAATCATCTTAATGTCATCCATTGGCTTTTCAGAAAAGAATGGTAAGTCGTCAGCAAACACCAGTAACTTGTAGCTTTGATCTTTTATCTTCACTCCCTTGATGTTCTGATCTTGTCTAATATTTAATAAAAGTATTTCTAATATAGCTATAAATATCAATGGGGATAAAGGATAGCCCTGTCTTGTTTTTTTATCTTATCTGTTCTCTCGCCGTTAATTACCACTTGGGCTGTTGCATCTGCATATATATCTTGATGAATCCAGGCCATGAAATCTTTTTCCAAAGTCCATTTTTTTCAGTGCGACAAACATGAACTGCCAATTGATGTTGTCGAACGCCTTTTCTGCGTCGAAAAAAAGCATTGCCATCTCCTTTTCATTGTGTTTATCGAAATATTCAATCATGTTAATTACTTTTTTATATTTTCTAAACCCCCTTCTCCCTGGTAAAAAGCCATTTTGATCGTAATATATTAGGTCTTGAAGAACTTTTTTAAAGTCTCTCAGCAAGAATGTTAGTAAATATTTTATAATCAGTATTAAGGAGAAAAATAGGTCTATAACTTTTAAAGGAAAAAAATTTTCCCTTCTTTTTCAAAATTATAACTATAGTGGCTTCTTTCCAGGTTTCGGGTACCCCTTTAGTTTATAATCTGATTGAATAGTTTAGTAAGAGGAGATAGCAGTTCTTTTTTTTGCATGCTTTATAGTAAATTGAAGTTGGTCCGTCAGGACCTGATGCTTTAGCCTCTTTTAGTTTTCGTATAGCACTATCAACCTCTTTTTCCTGGTTTCGGGTTCCTTTCCAAAAGGGGTTTTTTTGTTCTCCCAATAATTGGTATAGTTTAGATGTCTCTGAATAATGAGCAATATCTCCCTCAGAAATTTTGTTTTTATTTTCATAAAGGTCTTGAAAGAATTGATGAAAGACATTTTTAATTCCTCTTGGTCTGTAATAAGTCTCCCCCTCGCTTTTTAACTTTCAAAATCATATTCCTCTCCCCCCTTTTTTCGAAGTTTATGGGATAACCAGCGCCCTGGTTTATCCTCATTTTCCCAAAAATTTTGTTGCTTAGTTTTTTTCGTAGTTTCTCTCCCATCTCATGGATATTTTCCTGCCTTATCTGTTCTCTCAGTATATTGATTTGCCTACCTAGTTTAGTGTTATGCGGGTTTCCTTTCCCCTAAGTTTTTCTTCTTTGTTCCTCAGATCCACTGTCAATTCTGATATTTTTTTCTGCCTTTGTCTTAATAGTTCAGAGTTCCCATTTTATAAATTCTCCCCTGATTATGGCTTTTTTAACCTCCCATAACATAGGAAAGGGGGCCTCATTATTATTCGTTCTCTGCAAAATATAATTTAAGGACCTTTTTTGTTCGTTGTCGATATTCTTGGTCTCTAAGAAGTTCTTCATTCAGTCTCCAATTTCCTCTCTTTTTTTTTTATATTTGATTGCAATGTAAGCATTATGGGTTTAAAAAAATATTTTGAAAAACCCTAGGAAAAATTTAATTCATTTACTCTAGATTTTTAACCAGGGGTGAGGGGGGAAAAACATTTAAATCCTCGACATGGAGTTATGGACGTCTGAATAGAAAGTATACCCCGGCCTTTTAGGTATTTATTTGCCAAACATCAGTTAAATTTAAAAGTTCTATCATTTCAAAGAAATTTTTAGGTAGTTTCCCTTGAATATGTTTTTTCCTACAACTAGATCTTGTCAATTGTTGGGTCCACAACTCCTTTTCATGTCCCCCATCAGAAAAAAATATTAGAATGATCTTTTTGATGTTCATATTTCAATATTTCCCTTTTTTTGGAGAAAAAGTTTGCTTTGTGGTCTTGGGGGCATAAATTAAATTAGATTTTTCCCAATTTAATAATTCAATTTCTACACCTATATAGTGACCTCCTGAATCATTAAAGATTTCTTTGGCTGGAAAAGATGGATTGATATATATTACAACCCCTCTTTTTTTTTTCTGAAAGTTTGAAGACAAACTTCTCCAAATTTTAAAGGGTTCCTGAAAAAATCGAACGTCCTGTTCCTTAACTTTTTTTTTCTTGGGACAGATGATATCGATTTTTTTTCTTTTTTTAAGTAATGAAATATTTGTTCGCTTATAGTTGGAATTTAAGCCCTTTATATTCCAAAAATAGAACCTTCATGATTGTATATTTTAAGTTTCTCTAGTCCTCTTGATCCTTATCTCCTTGCTCCTCTCCATCCTCCTCCAATTTGTCCTCATCTTCTTCATCGTCCTGATCTTCCTCTGAGTTTTCCGCATCCATTTCCCCTTTGACCTTCTTCTTCTTTTAAAACCCAAAACTTCTTTTTTTTTTATCTGAACCTCTTTTTTTACTCGTTTTGGGAATCTGCTCTCTTCCCTCCTCTCTGTCCTTTAAATCCTTTTCTTCTTCAGCTTGATGTTTGTCTTCTTACTGTTTTCTTTTTTTTGAGGGTTTTCTCCTTTATCTTGTTGTAAATGCTTTAGTATTGCTGGGACCTGATCTGCAGATGTTATTTTATAAAAACCTTTTTTTTGTTAAAAAAAAAAAAAGATCCCCTACGCCTTTTCCCACCTAAAGGGAATTTCATGTCTAGAAAGCCAGCTGGATAGTTGTTTATATTCTTGTCTTTTTTTTTTTTAAAGGGTTTTGAATGGTATATCCTTAAAAATCTTAACTTCCTTGTCCTCTATATAAAGTTTATCTTTATAGTTTTTTTGTAGGATCTTTTCCTTTGGGCCGAATTTTTGGGGAAGTTCACAACTATATCTCTTGGGAGATTTCTTTCTTTGGCCAGCCTAGAATCAATACGAAAAATTCTGTCTGTTTTAATTTCCATCCTCTCAATTGAATATCCAAAAATTAAAACCGCCCCAAAGGAGGTATTTTCTTTGGTAAAGATCTTTTTCCCCTCTGCTCAAATAAACCTCTTATTTTAATGGCTTTATCTCTATATTTTAATTCCCCGAGTATTTACCGTTGCTTCCATTTGTTTAATTTGTAAATTATTATTTTTAGTTTCCTTTGCTAAATTTTTTCATTATCAGCAACCAACTGTTTTACTTCTACTTTTGTATCTTTCAGATCCTTGTCAATCCTAGACAGTTGCTTATTTATTTTTTCTAAATCTTTCTTCATATCCTTCCTTATTTCTGTTCTGGTTTCCTTAAGTTCTTCTCTTATCTCGTTCTTAAATTCCCTGAAAATTTCCCGAAGAATTTGGTGAACATTTCACTGGTGGGAAGTGTAGGATTCGGATTAATAACTTTAGAAGCAGCTTTCGAAGTTTTGGGTGTATATAGCTGCTCAATAGATGATTTTTTAGTTTGTATATGTAAGGTAGAGATTGAAGGGGAGGAGTCTTTTAGACGATTTCCTTTCCATTATGAGTTGTGTTTGTATTTGAGACTTTTAGAACTTAGCTATCTTTTCTTTCTTTTTTGGAGCCATTCCCCCCTGATTTATTTTGGGGTTTATAATTTCCTTGTAAGTTATTTTAGCATCTATGTAATTTTAAATCTTATTTTTCTAATACAGTAGAATTAAATAAGCTATGTAAGATGAGATTGAGGAAAAAAAAAAGTACAAGGGAACAGAGAAAGAAAAAAAAAAAAAATTCAGTAAAATTTTTCAATATCTCATTAACTGTATATTCTTTTCCCAATCCAGTATTAAGATTACACCTAATACTGAGACATTTTAAACAATTGGGTAAGAATACAATTCCAGATAAATGAATAAATGAAATTTCTAGATAACTCCAAAATTTCTATTATTTTTCACCCTTTTCTTCTTCCTTCTTCCTTTTCTCTTTTTTTTTTTTTTAAAATTTAAATATCCCTCCCCGTCAAACCTCAAATTTATTTTTTCAATGTTGTAATATATTTTTTTCTGCCAGTTTAAATTTTCCTGGTATCTTAAATAAACCAAGCTTATAGTTTAAAGAAAATATAAAGAAAACAAACTCAAATCCAATATATATACAAATCTAAAGATGTTCACCTTATACCAGCAGAGTCATAACTCAGTGAACTATTAATGAGCCTATGCAAATGACTTATTTAACAGCGTGGAAATAAAAAAAGAACTAAGAAAGACATCTATTTCCAATCTTAGATTTCTCTTTCAAAAATTCAAGTATGATAAAATAATGCAATTTTCCCAAAAACACCCCCCGGGTTATAGATTAGCACAGTAATAGTAAAAGAACATAAAAAGACAATTATAAAAAAACTTCACCTCTCCCTCTACTTCAGCCACTCTCAAGCTGATACACCTCTTATGCCCAAAAAGCCTTTTCAAGAAAAAACCAGGAAATGGAGGCCCCAAATTTAAATTTTCCCCAAAATTTTTTTATTCCGGAATATAAACTGAATAAGCTAATTAGAAGAACTAAAAAAAAACCTTGAAAGCTGAAAAGAAAACCTTACACACTTTAAAAAAAAACCCAGCTTCCAAGTCCCCCTAGTCAAACTGCTTCAGAAGGTGGGGGGGGGTGGAGGGGAAATTCCCGCTTTTTCTCCTGCTGAATCCACTCCCCCTCCCCGTTGATTCCTCTCCTTTTTTGCTCAGGAGAGTAAAAGATTATATAAAGATCTTCATACTCTGTCTCTTAACTCTTACCCCCCACTCTTTCTTTTAAAAAAAACTCCCACTCAACTGGCTTCACTATTTCAGTCTCTCACTGATTTCGGTCTCTTATTCAGCTGATCAGCCCTCCTCAGAAAAAAAAAATTCATGGGCATTCTACTCAAAAGAAACAACCCAAAGCAGTCCTTTTTAGTGGTGGCTGTTAAATTATCAGCTCTCTACAGGAAAAAAAAGAAACGGTAAGCATTTTTCCCCGGATGTAATAACCCAAAGCAGTAGCTCAATAGTGGCTCTGCCCCACTCGTTTCTTTTGAGAAATAAGACATTCCCCCTCAGCTAGCTTCACTGATTTCAGTCTCTCACTGATTTTTTTTTTTGCTCAGCTGTTCAGCCCTCCTCAAAAAAAAAAAAACCCCTTTATGGGCGTTCTACTCGGGGGGAAAAAATCCCAAAGCAGTAACTTTACTGGGGGTGTCTGTTCCGCTGATCAGCTCTTTTCAAAAGAAACAAAAAATGATAAACGTTCTTTAGAAAAAAAAAAAAAAAGCAAAATAACTCAATAGTGGCTCTGTCTAGTAAAAAAATTTATCAGGGGAAAAAAAAAAAATTAAAAAAGCTTAACAGATCACAAAAGATTACACTCAGTTTTGGCTTTCCTTCTGGCATAGTCAGGTAATAGTGCTTCTTCGTAGCTAAATTTAAAAATTTGGGGTATTGGCGGGTTTTAGGCTAGGGATGAAAGCCCCGCAACCAAAATTCGCAGCTGTGGTCACTCTTGTCCTGGTTACCTTCTCCAAACCCCAGGACCTCCAGCTCCAAGGTTTAGAAGAGATAGCCCTGGACCCCTCATCCCCCCTGTACCCTCTTTTTTTTCCCGGGGGGAAATTAATCTTTGCCATAAAGATCTCAAAAAAGAAAAAAAAAAAACCCAGCAGGGATTTACACCGCGAAAAGGTAACAGCCCAGTTGGAGCTCCCCAAACTTTTAAAAACCCCCTTGAGCCACCAAATTTTTCCCCCCTTCCTATACGACTTTTTGGGGCTTTGTCCTCCAAATCATGCACATTTTTTGGGGCTTTGTTTTAGCTCCTCAACTAAATTTTTCTCCCCGGGAAAAGGTTAAGGCCCCCCCCAGGTATGTTTTTGCCCTTTTAAAAAAAACCCGATTTTTAGCAGCTCCTCGGTCACTCCGGTTTCCTCTCGGCTCCACGTCTCTCCATCTGGCAATCCCCCCAGCCCTCCATGTGCTGAGTCTCTTTTCTCGCTCCGCTGCTGTCTCCGACTTCAGTCTTCAGGACCAGGTGCAGAATACCCCAAAATACCTTTCCCAAAAACCCCTATCAATTTTCCTCTCTTTTTTTTTCAATTTAGCTCTTAGTGAGTGAGTGTGTGCAAATTGCGCAAATGTGGCAAGGGCTTGTTAAATAAAAATGATTAAATTAGCAATTTAGTGTGGTTTTTGGCTTGGCCTGAACCCCGTAAACATTGGGTTGGAAAGATCTCTCTAGGTTACCCTGCCTCTTGTGGTGCTACAGCTTGTGCTTTGGCTAATTTTAATTCCCCCTTGATCAAGGCATATTTAGGTGTCCCTCACGGGACCCCCAGAAATCAGGGTAACAATCTTCACTTTCCAAAGTAAGTGAGGCTGGGTTTCCCACAGTTGGTGGCCCCCTTTGTGGAACGTTCTGCCACTTGGTTTGCCTTTTTGGCTGCCTTTTTTCCACTTGGCCTTGCTCTCAATTTTTCCTGAACTTTTTAGAAAAATTCCCGTTGCTTTTGTTTCAAGCTGATTTTATGTAGCTTTTTTCTGCACAGTCTCCTGCATAGCCCCAAAATGTATTTCCATTTTGGGGAAGCTCTTCATAAACTGCCCTGGGGATATGGTACAAAAATATGATAAATAAAATTCCATTGACAGGTTTTTTTCTTTCCATGCATAACCCAGTGGCAAAGGAGACTCACCAGTGGAGAGTTTCACTGCTATACTTCCCCATGCTTTTCCACCAGCCGGTTTTAAAAGACCATGGGGGGGGGGTTGCACCAGATAAAAAGTGGTTTGCAGGAGGGGAGGGCAGAATTTTTTTCCCGCCTGGTTGAATTTTCTCCACATCTTTGTACTCCAGGAGCTCTTAACTAATTTTAATATCAAGGAACCCCTCTTTCATTAAGTGTGGGAACCTTTGGAGACTCTCCAAAGTGATCCTGAAAATATCTTG
Organism: Iguana delicatissima; assembly: GCA_948472985.1. Lineage (NCBI taxonomy): Eukaryota > Metazoa > Chordata > Lepidosauria > Squamata > Iguanidae > Iguana > Iguana delicatissima. The sequence continues at coordinate 48,452 of CAOKZL010004066.1, forward strand.
TTAAATTTTAGCACTGCTAAAATAAACCCCTTAGCTTGTCAGAATGGCTGCTACAAACACATCAAGCAGGAAAGAGCCTTTCTAATTCCCTTGAAATCAAAATCTTCTGGGTTTTGGATTATCTACTGATGCACGCTTTCCCGTGAACAGACAAAAGCTTAAAGGTGTTTAAAATTTTAAATGTTTTAAAGCTGATTAATCATGTAATGAAATCTGCTCACTTAAAACACATTTATACCTCAGTACATGTCTTTGTAGTACATTGAGTCAAAGCAATGTTTTTAAGGGAATCAGAAAATTTCAGGCTCCCTTTGAAATTTCCACAGTGTTGTTGACCAAACAAAGGGGGAAAAAAATTCAGATGTTTTCCACCCACTTGTATGATTTTAGGAAAAAAAAACTTTCCCGATTTTTTTTGGAGTCTGATGCCTGTTAGACCCTTCTTTGCCTGTGGTATCTAAAGGCTTGTGGAAAAGAAGGGGTTGGGGAAAAAGGGTTTGGTTGGTGTCTCCTGCAGTTATTTCTGCCTGTGAAAAATGCTGAGAAGCTGGCAGAGATGAGAGACAGCACAAACTGCTAATTTTAGCCCTGTTTATTTTGGAGGAGACGGTCCCCTTTCTCCCTGCAGGCCAGACATCTGCAGCCAGGAAGACTTTTCTGTTGCTCTGGTGACCATCTTTTAAATTTAGTTAGTTCATTTGTCAAAATGGGAGCTTGTATCCATGGTGGGATGAGAAGGAAATGGCTGTCCTCCTGACACCCATCTGAGAGGGAGGGCTATGTGGCATCGTAATGGCAGATAGAGGAAATTAACTTGGAAGTATAGATTTCTAACTCTGGTAATTATGAAGACCTGAAAACTGCTATGAGAAGGGCCTGTGATGGGAAGGTCAAGGCTGCATGAAGGCAAAGAACAGCTGGTGTTCTCTTTGCCATTCGTTGTAGAGAAGCTGACTTACCCATTAGTGCAATCTTACTTGAACACTGGCAATAAAAAAGCATCTTCCAATCCACCTTTGTCTAGGAGTAATAGCCAGGAGGCTGCCATTACATTTGTTGAAATGAAGCAACAGTTTCATTTAGCCTATCGGCACAAGGCACACACACTTACTTCCAAATTTTATAGAATCATAGAGTTGGAAGAGACCACAGGGGCCATCCAGTCCAGCTCCCTGTCATGCAGGAATTCACATTTATATTCATATGATTACAGTTTAGAAGTATATCTGGTGAGCTTGGCCTTTCTATATACCAGTGGCAAGAAAACTTTGCCTTCCCAAAATGTTTTGGATTACAGCACACATAATACCTTGCCATTGGCCATGCTGGTCAAAGTCTCTGGGAATTTAAGTCCAACATATCTGGAGCACCAAAAATTTCTCACTCTCTTTCTACATATACTGAGTAACTGTTGCTTTAAAAAAAAATCAAGAACCTGTCTATGAACAGCCAAATTGTATATGGTGTGGCCATATTGGTTGTCTGTTTCTTTGCTCTAAGGACATGTGAAATTATGGTCACATAGGTATAGTTGCTTTGAGTGAAGGAAGCTGCCATATTTGTTACCCTGTTTACTGGGGGTCCCACGAGGGACTCCAAACGTGCTCAACTACTGGTGGGGAAAATTAGCTCAGAGCACAAGTTAGCAAAACGAGAGGCACGGCAACACAGCAGAATCTTTAAACCCAATGTCTACAGGGTCAGGCCAAGTCAAGAGCATACCAAATATGAAATAATAACTGATTTTATTAAATACAAGCAAACAGTGTATGCAACTCACTCACACAAGTAACTATAGAAAATAAAGGTGGTTGTGGTATAGAGGATTTTTAAGAGGGATCGTTGAATTGGGTGATACTACACCTGTCCGAAGCCCGGGGTATCTCACTGCGGAGGTCCATAAGTGCGCAGTCTCGGACTGAGACTGAGGGGAAAGCTCGCCGAATGAAGTGGCAGCAAGGCTGGATGGTAGTTCGGAGCAA
>CAOKZL010004067.1:0-50998 GCA_948472985.1 Iguana delicatissima
CATAGCTTTGCACATTGAAAAGTGGGGTAGAAAATGCTGGATTTGAAGGACTCCCTGAGGACATATAAGTATGTGTCATTGTGCACTGCAAATTTCGGGAGATACCCTAACTTCCTCCAACAGCTTTTCAGCAGGTGTGAGGAACTGTGGTGGACAGTGAAGGTTCAGAAGTCCTTGTTCAGATTCAAAAGCTCTGGCTCATGTGTGGAATTTCCACCCTGGCTCTCCTCCAGGTGCTACCGATATATGTGGCAGCTTTCTGTGTAACTTAACTCTTTGGTTCCTGTTTAGAAGTGAACAAAAAAAGCACAAAACCCCCCCACATCGCAACCCTTATTTTACTATTAGCAGAGGAATTAAGGCAGTGGGGATATGCTGAATGATAAAAATGAGTCGGAGGAGGGTCACTACTTGTAGTTATGTGGTGTAGTATGTTGCTGATGTTTGCCCAGTGAAGGTTTCAGGTATCATGACGCTGGCATGCAATCTCAAAGAAGCAGAGCTTCAGTTCTGGTACATGTGCATCATTGTAGCCAGCCGAAAGTTGGCACTGTTTCTTCATTTGGAGAGAGACAGCTTAGTCATTCTGGATTTTTTTTTCCATTATGAAGGAGAACTGTAATGGGATGGAAGTACCAATTTTTGAATGAGTGAGCATTTTACTCTATGAGACATTTGTGTGTGAGTTGCGATTTATGTATTTTAGAGGTCAGTAGAGAATGCTGGGAACAGAAGGGTTGCACATGCCCACTTGAAGTGTATTTGTAATTTAAAAAGCAGTGAGAAGTAGTGTTAGTAATAGACCTGACCAGAGACTTGGGCCATTCAAAACCTTGCATTTGTTGTGTTTATAAAACAATAAAGAATTTTGTGGTACTTTAGAGACTAACACATTTATTATTAAATAAGCTTTTTTTGACTGAAACCAACTCTAGCTGTTGGCTTTAAAATTTAATTACAGTTCATTATTTGTGTATCATTGGTCTAGATAACTCAAAAGTTGTTCATTCTGAAAACAAAGTTTTTGTTAGGGTCTCTTTTGCTCCATAAGCATTTAGCATTATATCATTTGTAGAACTGCACACAAACATGATTTCTAGAATTAAACTGTTTAAACCAGAAGATGATTTGCCATGTCTGAACCATGTGTAGATTCTGCCTGGAAGATGTATTCCTAAAACAGTAGTAAGAATGCAGACTACTGACTCTGTTTCTCTATTGTATATTCGTCCATGTTTGTCTGCAGAGTGTGGAGTTCAAAGTGGTTGCTAGCACAGAAACATAAAATCTTGAATTCTTTGCAGTTTGTTTAACTGAATGAATTAAGGTATTGATATTACCTTGGGGTTTAATTCTGCCTCTGAATTCAGAAAATGTAGACCAGGTCTTCATAAGTAGATATTTGTAGACTAGCTTTCTTGGCTTACTCTTGAGCATTTTTTAGTGTCCGTGGCACCAAGTTTGATAATTTTTTAGTCTGTAGATTGGGATGGGAAGCACGTAGCCCTCTAAAATACTGACTGCTACTTCCAGCATTCTTTGCCATTTGCTGTGTTGGCTAGGTCTGCTGAGACTTTCAGTCCAACAATATGAGAGGATTGTGTGATTCTGTACTATAGACTTTACAGGTAGACAAAAGTTGAATGAGCATGTTGAAATCATAACATCCATGAGGATTGCCAATTTGTGTAGAATATATAAAAGTGAACGTAAAGCTGTATAGTGTATTCAGCCCTGAGAGATCTCTTTTTACTCAATTTTCTTCTTGAATTCGCTATTCCTGCTGAGACAATTAGGAACCAGAATATTGGAACAGAGAATTAGCCCTGAATGCGAACTGAGAAGTGCTCTAGAGTAAACCTATTTGTACCAGAATAATGGGAGAACTGACTTCTTGAATGATTTTGTGCCACTAATTTATAAGAAGGCCAGGTAGTGCTTAAAAGTGTAACAGTTGAGTATGGATGAGTATAAAACTGTTCAGCCTCTAAGGCTTATATGGGATTGAGAAACCCCAAGCAGTACACAACAGTATATGTCTTGTTTAAATATAATACTACCAGATAAGGGTATCACTTTAACATTTGAAAATTTTTATATTGTGTATCATATTGATGTGTCCAGACCCGTAAATATAAAAACGATGGCTGTGATCTTGCATGAGGCAGAATCACTATATATATATATATAATCTACCCTCTCCCCTCCTGAAGGATTCACTCACCTCTTGCAAGATGTCCTGTGTGACCATTTAGTGGCTGATGGAGACCAAGGCTTCTGGAGAAGCATCTGGCTATGTCCCTATAACCAGGTGCACAATTACTATGTCATCTTCTAGGACCCCAGAGAGGTCCAGAAGGGTGCCTTTGTGAGACAAATACTTCTCCAAAGCTGTCCCCTTTCTGCCAGTCATGAAATGGCTGTGGAGAAGTGGCGTAGGAAAGAGGTGAGTTGTGTGGTCACTTTGGTTGTTTCATGAGGAAGGTAGTGAATTCCTCACTCCTCAACAACAGAAAATTTTGCCAGTGTAACTTTCAGTTACACCTGCATATGTCACTAATAACATACCAGCAATGTAATACTCTACCTTTCTCCCCTTGTGTATAGTTGGTCCATGCTCTTCCTTATGATTTCTCCTCTACATTCAGTTTCTGAACTATTATGTATGTGCCAGTGTTTAAAAATGGGCTAAACTCCAATAGAAAAGGCACTGGCAGTTTTTCAAAAACAGCCCTAAAATATTCTATGCACACTGCTCTGTAAGATTGTGCACATGTACTAGCAATTCTTAGGGACCAAATACTTGTAATTGTGGTACTAGTCATGGAACAAGGGCTCTGAATCTATAAATCTGTTTCCTGAGCCCATGACAAGCACCTTGTCTGTTTGATAAACCACTGTTGCATAGCATTTAATGGCAAGAAGAGAAATAAGAAAGTGGAGTTCACATCCCTACTCAATCATGAAGCTTATTGAGTGACCTTAGGCTGACAGTGGTCAATCCTATCTACTTTGCATAGTTGTTGTGAAGTTAAAATTGAATTATGCTTCCATGACCATCCTGGAGAGGGTACAGTGGGGTAAAAACACAGATTATTTTTTGTAGTATGAAACTGACAGTTCTGTCTTGCATTGTCTATTTTTGTCTGATAACTCTTCAAGGCCTCAGAGGTCTTTCACAACCCTGGTATCCACCATTCTTTGACTGCAGGTGCTGATAGTTCAATCTGGGGCTGTCTACATTGTTAACCATATCCTCTACCACTGAACCATATTCCCATTGTTAAGAAGGACCTTATCTGATGTCAGACCAACCAGTATTAACATTGTTTTTTGGATGCAGGTTGGAACATAAGGCATTGTTTGCCAGAACAAAATTGGCCTTCAGTACTTGTAATAGTGAGCATGAAATTGGCATGTGCAGGAAAGCTCTTAGTCCACAGTTGTTATCCTGGTCCTGGAGAAGAACAGATGCAACATAGATAAGATTAAGTTATTGGAACATGAGGGATCATCTTACATGCTTGTATAACACATACAAAGGCTAATGCAGAAAACTTCATGTTAAGAATTCATACACAGTTCCAGCTTTGGCATTTTCCAACTTTGGTTGATTACCATTCAGTTACCTCCACATCACTGTTTTACTCCAGATTCAAGAAGTGCACTTGTATCTTGATTGCATGTGTGTCTTCTTGGAAGGTAGGTTCCATTGAGTACAGGATTGCCATGTTTTTTCCTGCACTCTGATAGATCCAACTTAATTTTTATTGACTTTTCCAAACAACTGATTTGAACAGTTACAATCTGTCTGCCTGAATGTGGTATGGAAAGGAGTGGACGTCTGAAATATTCCTAGCATAAAGGATTCACAATCTTGTTTTTCTGCAGAGTTGGCTTACTTTATAGGAAGGCAGGTTTATCATTTGTTTTAGAAAGTGGCAATATTATATTGCATCTGGAAAAACAAACTGTGACTCGAGTCCAACTGCATCCATCTGCTAGTGGAATGGATTCAGTCCTCTGCGTAGTCCACACTTCTCCACTGGAGGGCAGACACCCTTTGGAGGAGGTTTGTGCAGGACTTTGCGGGGTAGAAAAGAGAAAGGGGAAGTCCCAAATTGCATGCGGAAGTCTATAAACTTGACATTGGATTTTGTATTGTGTTCCTGTAAATTTCAAACAAGTTTTTGATGTGATTTAAAGAATACTTAATAAGTTTAAGAAGCCTAACAATGCAATTTAGGAAACATAGTACAAAAATTAAAAGGAAAAATTAACTTATTAGTGTTTTGACTGCTAGAATTTAGGAGAAAGGAGTTAATTGAACAGTAGTCTCAGAAAGCAAGTGGTGATTTTCCCCTGCAGTGCCATAGGCAGATTTAGTAATTACATTTATGAAAATGGTGAGAAGAACCTTGATAAATATATTATATAAAGGTACGCCCTGCTTAAAAAACATGATCTTGTTTCTAGCAATGTTCCTCAGCAACTTATAAACATACTCTCTCAAATTTGGTTTCAAAAAGTATCCAGAAATAGAATAATTATTTACTTACACTCTGGCTTTTGAATAAGAATGTCTTGAGGAATGAACATTTTTAGGTACTGACAAGAGGCAAGACATATGAAATGTGTCATGCACCATTGTACACATCAGTAGAGTTAGGCATTTTACTAGTTTTAAAACAAAGAATGTTAATAGAATGTCTAACATTGTTGTGCATCGGAATTAACTGGCATAACTGACAAAATTTCATATACCATTGAGCCTGAAACAAAATTATTTATCTGTTATAGCTGTTCAGTTCTGCAACACAGAAACAGAACACTTAGGTATCTGATTTTTGTTTCCATTTTTTAAGCTGTAATGGGAAGAATTAAACTATTAAGAGCTACGTTAAAGTTTAGTTTTGGCAAGATGATTGCAGCAGGTAATTTTATTTGTTCCAGAGTTTCCTTGTGTTTCCCCTCTTCTAAGAATTAGTTATTAAAATGGATCTTATGTACAGAAATTGGAGCTGGCATGTATAAGGGATGAATGCAGTCTGTTGAATTAATATGGCTGCACAATTTTCTTCTACTGGCAATTTAATTTTTCTGTAACCGTTGGGAGAGTTGGCTCACAGAGAATCACAAACAGAGTGGAAATAAACTGAATTGATGGTTACCAGTTCCCCAGGGTAAAATTATTTATAGGAAACAATTTGTCAGTATTACTACAAAAATATTTTATTTGTTTAATTTTAAATGAAATATGGTAAACGTACTAAAATCAGTCTGTCATTAAGAGGCCAGATTGCCCTCACGAGAAGATGAGAGAGGAAAAAAATAGCATAAATAATGTGCTGTGAATTCAGTAAAGTGTACCAGTATGCAAAAATTAATATGTCAGTTTATCAGATTTTGAACAGAGACGTGAATCCAGTTTAATTAGACTTGGATGGGATATGTTTCCTGCTTGCCTTCTCACTAGCACTTGAAATGTTTCTCTCATTCATAGCCAGCTGTTCCTCATCTTCAGTGCAATGGATGAGTAGATTTGTGGATAATGTATTGAATCAGTTCTTCTTTGTTTACATTGTAACACTGGTTTTAACACTATAAGTCACTTTTCTTGCAGTGTTCAAATATGTATGGAAGTAGTGTTGTAATACTTTTCAGTTTTATTGCTTTTCATCACTGAATTGCTGCTTGCTAATGTAAAGAAGAGCAAGCATGGGGCAGTGGTTTAAGTGTTGGACTGAGAAATTAGGATTTGAACCCTTGTTTGGTCATGGAAACCCATTGGGTGATTTGGAGCAAGTCCCACTCTCTCAATCCCAGAGGGGAGGGCAAAGGCAAACCCCTTCTGCACAGTTGTGCCAAGAAAACCCTGTGGTGGGGTTCCCTTAGAGTAACCATAAGTCAGAAATGACTTGAAGGCATACAGCAATAATAATGTAAAGCGCATATCTCTAAATGTCTATTCATAAGTAAGCCCCAGGTAAGACTTTCTTTAAGATGTAACCCTATACATAGTACCCTGTCATTAAGCACTGTTAGAACAGAGTGAGGCTAATTTCTGGGTAAACATTCACAAGGTTGTCTTCATAAATACAGTCTGTGCTTGTGTGTTTTATTCAAACAGTAGTTTGGGATAGGGAATTATCTGCTCTGTAGATAACCTATGTATGACTAGTCAAAATGGGACACGTGGACATGTAAAACACACCATTTCATCTCTGAAAAGTGTTATTAAAATCTGTTCAAGACTTAATTCTGTGTTGAAAAGTGAAGCAAAAAATACTGGTAAACCTTTCCTATTTTCACTGCAGTCATTTTGTGGGAAATTTAATTTGATAGATGCATTATCACAAAGCTGTCCTAGTGATTAGTCAAGGACTATAGGTTAACAACCATAGATTTCTAAGCTTCCAAATATCCCTCAGCTCTCAGTATGCTGACACTTACTCCAAGGAATATGAAGGTTCATTTCTATATGCCATATAGCTTAGGTTTGTACAAGTAAAAACTTAATAAAAATGAGACTGTTCTGGCTCAGAGGTACTCATATTTTGGCATGTCTTGCTGTCTTCCCCAACTGAGCAAGAAAGAGGAGGGGCTATTTTGGAAGGAGTGAGACAAGTTGTTTCCAAGGGCATCTAATGCCTGTCCATCCTCCCACCCTAGGTTGGTGGCAGGTGCTGTCTGTGTTGTTTGACACTAGGGGAAGAACTCATCAAGTCAAACAGATATTGTTGCTACTGGAAGTAGGAGGCTTATCTTTGGTAAGAGCTTTAAATATACATCCTGCCACCACTGAAGTATATTTAAGTAATTAATTGAGTAGTTCTCATTTATGATAGTTTCTTTTAAAAAACCTAGGCCTCCCTCCTTTATTTTGTAGATGCATGGTTCTAGGATGCCCACTGAATCCCTGGTAGATTGCTTTGACCTTTTCATGCAGCCCATTGTTGCAAAAGAAGACTGGGAAGCAGTGTGCTAATACATTTCTTTTTCCTTTCTTTTACTCAGCTCTAGTTTTCACAGATAGCAGCTAAATGGGTAGACCTATGATTGTACAGTACTACTTGTGACTTCTCATTGGGGCTCATTTGTCTGAATACACAAAAAGCTCCTGCATGTAGAAAACAAATTATTGAGCAGGATGAGGGTATTAGCTTTGTCTTCTTTCATATGTGCTTGTATTCTGTATGTGAATGCTTTTTCTGTGCAGGAACTTTCTGTCATAAGAGCTCTCTAGCTGACCCAAAGTAAGATATTAAGACTCACTACATCAGTTGATGTTTTATGAGAAACCATTCCGTATTTAATAGTCTTATATTCCATGCATCTGCTGCACACAATGTTTGCTGCTCCTTGCCCATCCCACCTTCCAACTAGTCTTTATAGGAAATAGAGGACCCTAGTACATACTTGTCTCTGGCCTAAAGACATTTTTAAACAGCAATGATATATCTGGATTTTTTTAAGAGTGAAGAGGTGAATGCAATATGATGTTTTGATATAGTTCTCAAGTAGTCACTCACAAAACCTTTAGGTGTCTAAGAGGAATAATAACAATAATCTAATCAAGACTGCCTTTGGGAAGATGGCCTGGCAAGTTCGTAGGGCTGTTTTGTGGGAGAGTAGTACAGTATTTTTAGTCTGCTGTCAAAAATAAGTTCCAAATTTGCACTTTCAAATACAGAGAAGGAAAGAGGCAAATGATAACAAGTAGCATAGATCCCAGGCCATTGTCATGGACTTGAGGCCATTTGATTATTTTTGTTTCTTGATGTCATCTGTTACTTTCCCAGCATTTCAGACTACCATTCTCTCTACTGTGTTTTTCCAAGAAAGTTGGATTTTAAAAAAAAAAAATCCCCAGGATTTTGTGAACCTATATATTCCTTGTGTCTAGCCTTCTATTAGGCCTTCTATTAGACTACTGTACTTCTTAACCCTGGCAGATAACTTCTGTTAATGCAACATAGATTGGTTAGGGGAAGAGACAGCTACCATTTTATTCATGCTAGATATAAAGATTGACATACTTTAAAAATGCACTATTACTGGTGTTGCCTTTCTGTTGGAAGATGTAGTTGTGGAAGTCATTCCATTTCATTGTAATTGTCTTTCTTAGTGTGCACTTTAGCTGTTTTACTGGAGCTCCATCAAGTGGCTAATTACACACTGGAACTTCTGCCATTTAAAAAAATCCAGGATTCATTCTTGGAGAGGATTTGGGTCCTGTGTTCTTCCCTATTATGTTGCAAAATACTTGTTCATTTGTTAATTGGATGGCTAGCACACAGGTTGTGGGAAACTTACAGTTGATTCTTGCTTCTCACCTATTATATTGGTTTGCTTGATTTAATCCAAGGCTATTTCTGTTGTCTCATGACTGAGGTAAGAATTCCACATTTATGCTGGAACACATGTTCTAAAACAATAAAAAGAGACCTCACAAACTGCATTCTAGCATTCTGTTGTGCAGCTTTGGTATTTAAGGAGGTTCATCAGTGAAGTTTTACCATTGTTTAAGGTTTACTGTTGTCTTCTACTCTGACCTAAATGTTGCCTTCCTTACAGTCTTGAAGACAGAGCAATGCTGTACTAAATTTATACTGCATATTGACCTGCCTGAAAATTGGTCCTGACATATTATTTAGGAATAGATGTGGCAAAGATCTGAGATGTACTGAGGTTTAGAACCTCCTCAGAATTATTTTGAAGAGCACTGATGGCCTTATATAAAAGTGTATTTTCTGTTGTGGTCAAGCTAGAGACTTATATTTTGAATACTGAGAGCCAAGTTAATAAAACATGCTACTTTATTGGTTTAAAGTACAACAGACAACACTGTTACCTTGCAGTGTGTGAACCAACAAAAGGATTACATATTAAAAACTACATATGTCATGCTATTCAGCTTGTGAGCAATCTCTCACCAACCACTTAATGGTTTTCTAGCAGATATACACAGAGAAATATCTGCAAAACTACAGGGGGAGTTGTTACACAAGGAGGAAGTACTTTTGTTTTTTAATCTACATGTGCATAACTAGGTTACTTGACAGAATTGACATTTGTGCAACCCTAGAAAGCTTTTACACAACTACAGCTGAAAGTGATGGATTCTGCTTTCAGGGATGGAAGGCTAAGTGGTATCCAAGGACAAAAACGTATTAGTATTGGTTGTTCTGAACCAGAGAACCTTTCTCATTATGTTTTGCATAGCTCCTTATACAGTAACCTGTGAGACCAGTTTTGGGTGCCTTTAATTAAGAATTCTTCTTATCAGAGCTGATGGGACATGACTTCCTGTGTCTTCATAGGCAAAGCTAAATATGTTAGTTGGCATGTATCTCTCTTTGCCCTTACTCACCAGAAGATCAGAATAAGATAAGTGGCCGAAATATCTGTTGCAGTGGGGTGATTGATTTATACCATAAAATGTATTTAAATAGACCAAATACATTGTCAGATTTTAAGCCTTCTGTGATATATTATGTTCTGTGTTTTTTTTTTCATGTATTTCTTGCATGATGGTCTTTGGCTAAAATCAGTACATATTTGATGAAAAATAAGCTGCTGTAAAACTTGCTAGTGAAAGAACTTACATTTTCTTGCCTCTTTCTCTCTTTCCCAACTCCTGTTTTAGAATCTGGTTAGCAACTTGCTGTAAACCAACTTCCAAAGGCTGCAGATTTCAGCATTCTTCTTTAGTTGCTTTGTACTTCCTGTTGCTCAACATGTTCAATACAGTAGAAACTATTTTTTTCACTAATTACTGCAGGGTTTGCTATTGGCTGCCAAGAGGCTATAGATTACTCATATGAACTTCTTAGTATTAGCAACAGATCTTGGCCATGACTCAAAGCACTCCCTTCAGTACATACAATCCTTGATTCTGTATAAGGGGTTTCATAGTTCTTGTGTATTCTTATCTCCTGATCACTCTTGAGAGGGACCAGTTTGTACCAAAAATACTCATGCAAGCCAGGGCCACTCAAGATTTCAAGTTAGCATCTCTATTTTAAACAGCAAAGAAGTTTGGCTTGAAGTTTAAAGGAAAAAAGAGTGTGGTAGAGGTCGAGTTGGAAAACAGCAGCAGTTCATAATATCAGCTTAGAACTTGATCTTCTCATAGATAAAAACTACCATGACTCAATTCTCAAAATAGCAAGCTGACCAAGCATAAAAATGCCAGCTCAGATCTTACACTGTGTTAAAAGAATTAAAATCTTACCTTCAAGAAATCATTACAAACTGTGGCTGCTGATTTCAAGTGAACCCTCACTTTGCTTTGTCTGCTACCTGTGGGAAGGGATTAGTTTATTAAAGATAAAGTGTGTTTCTGATGCTGTTTCATCAGTCTAATCTATTTTAGATTTTGTTTACAATTTATTAGCTTATTTTGAAAACAGAGATACAATTCTATGCTGCTTATGTCTCAAATATACAAACTGCTTTCAAATAGCAAACCATTGGGAAAGAGACAGGTGAGGATTATTTCTTTGAAATGGAATTTGCTTTCTGTTTTTAAGGTGTGGTTTCAGTGAGTCAGCAGGCTTTGTTGAATGGTGCAGTAAACCTAGGAAAAACTAGATTGCAAGTGAACAAAAGACAGCTAAAATTGAAATGACTGTTATAGAAAAATGCCATCTAATAATTCTTTATGTAATTTGGAAAACCTTCAATTTTTTTTGCAGGTGTTGGCCTGGTTTGAAGAAGGTGAAGAAACAATCACAGCCTTTGTAGAGCCTTTTGTAATCTTGCTCATATTAGTAGCCAATGCAATTGTGGGTGTGTGGCAGGTAAGTGGGTATTTCGGTAATGCTGAATCTCAGAAGACTTTAAACATTTGTATAAAGCAAGAGTATAGCCTTTTCAACACTGTATGTGAAGTTGGCTTGAGGGCCATGTACGTATGTGAGGCTACATGACAAGCACCCTAGGAACCCTCTTTCCTTCCTGGGAATGTGGAGCCCTCTTTCCACTGTCACCCTTAACTGAAATATATCAGTCAGTATGAAAATCGGGTGGAAGGGCAGCAGGGCAGTGGAGAGCGTCTCTCCACCCCTTCCTCTAATGATCCTAGTATAGCAACAATGAGGAATATGAAGTGATGCATATGAAATTAATGGGAAAATGAGGAGTCCAGTAGTTGGAGGGAACTTTTGAGGGTTCATACTGAAGGCTGGGGAGTGCAGGTTCTGCACCCCATCATAGATTTTCTGTTTCTGCAACACTTTTACCTTGAAGCTGCTTTGTTTTAAAATCACCGTATGCATTTATGATCTTAATAGCTAGAAATCGATGGAATTCTGAAATGATGGAAACAGCTAGTGGCTCAGGGAGAGGAGGAAGATGGGGCAAAAAAAGAGGGCACGAGCTCTTAGCATAAGTACATAACATGTTCCTGAAGACCAGAGAATGGCATCTTAACTAGCCCAATGTGTGTTGCAGATTGCCTAACATTGGTGTATATGTGGCTGTTGACACATGTCTTGTTAAGTGAATGCATGCATTATAATTTGGAGTAGAAAACACAGGCAGGATTTCTACACGGTGTAGTTCTCCTAATTTATACTGTCCTCTCTCATGTCCTCACAGACATGAAAAAATAGAGTATGAAAAAATAGTAATTCAGAAAATGTTCTTTTGGAATATCTCTGAAGTTGGTTCATCTGGGTAACTTGATGCTGCAAGCATGATCATGTTGTAATTACGAATAGGCATTATAAAGGGACATGGGTACTTCAGTTTTGTCCCACATAATTTCTGGTAATAATATGAAAATTTCCTATGAAAGCTAACTCTTAAGCAGCTGGAATGGATGAAAAGATACTTGATTTTTTCTGCTTGGCTCATTATGTGACCTTCCAAGCACTTAACTAGAGTAAATGTTGGCTGTTATAGTGCAGCGGTATGAAGAGCAGTCCTAACATTCATTAGTGATATGTTTGGGGTTGTTAACGATCATGGGTGACTGTTTTACTTCTTTCATGGCTGTTGAAATTAGATAGTACAATATGCCTTTAGAGGTGAGGAGGGATGATTAAAATTATATATCCCTTTTTCCATGTCATACGTTAGCGAGCAAGAGGTTTGTGAAAGAACAATTTCAGTGGTATCTTAGGTTTGAAGAGAACTGTGGTTAATAACAGATCCTGTCAGGATATATTCCTCTCCAGTGTAATCTTTCATCTTTGATTCTGAAGACTTGTTGTTTTCCCTATTGCTGTATCTGCATGTGTAGTAGTAATATAAATCATGGACGGATGACTCTCTTTTGACCTTCAGCTTACACATTAGAACTGGAGCTGTTGGCTGCTTGAATATTTTTTTTTCTCATTTTGGCAACCTGTAATAATTTAGCAAGATTTTAGCATTAAACTGTTGGGGAGAAGACAATCTTATTAACAGAAAGGTCTTTGGCTTTTATTAAATAACTGCAACCATAAACCACTGTGTTAATATAATCATAGAATCCATTACCACAGATGGATTAGGGACATCTGAAGCTGTGATGAAGTATTGAATGTGCTCTCTTATTGAATATTATTCCTGACTAAAATTAACAGTAGAACCATGTTATCAAGTAAGAAGTGTAAAATGTCATGTACTGTCTTTTCTTTACAACTGCAGACAGGAGGCTTGGGAAGCATTTGTTTTCATTCCACATTCTTTGTTATCCACGTTACGTTGTGGACACATCCAGCCAAACAGGCTAAATGTTAAGAGAGGGAAAGAATAAAGATGTTATAAATTACAAGAAATATGCTTTTTGGTCTGAGATGTTTGCTCCGAAATAAAACCGGGTGCTCTCTGCCTTCTGTGAGAAATAATAATCTCAGTTTGAAAGGGCATTCTGCTTGTTGAATGGCCTCTAAAAGGACCATTTGCCTCAAAGCACTAAAACTGTTCTTTTCTTACCCAAACTGTAATGAACATACTTCGAAGAATGTGAAACAAACTGAAACACAAAATACTGGCTCTACATTTGACAGTGACGTTTTGCAGGCTGCTTCCTCAGCTTGTTGCAGCTGGATGATGTGTCTAGTTATGTCAGTAGATGAAAATAGATTGTTTGCTTAATGGTCTAAATGGGAAAATTGGAAGCTGACAGTTTTGCCAACTTCAGTATAAAATCTAAAGCTTCTAAACCCTCTTCACTTAATTTTTCTTGAAGGAGAGAAACGCTGAAAATGCCATTGAAGCTCTTAAAGAATATGAACCCGAAATGGGTAAAGTGTACCGGCAAGACAGAAAAAGTGTACAAAGGATAAAAGCAAGAGACATTGTCCCTGGTGATATCGTGGAAGTAGCCGGTAAGATGCTTTAATTGCTTTTTAATATGTGTGGTTGCTCATGTTTTTGAGGCATATGGTAATAGTAAATTTGTTCACATGAATTAATGACCTTCTGTTAAAACCTAGACAAAATATGCTGAATAGGGTGTGGTCCAGAACCATCGTATACATGTAGGAATTCGGCTATTCATATTAAACTTAATCTACCTACCTGTGGATTGTGCGATCATGCTAAAAGCATGTCTTCTTGTGCTATCAAATTACTGCAATTACTTCAATTTAGATAAATCCTGCTGACTTCTGAAGTGCCTGCACTGTCAGCATGATACTTCAGTCTACAACACCTTTTTCCCTTTTCCTAACCAGTCTCAGTGTTGTGAGGGCAGAAAAACTGATTGCTTCTGGAGGCCAAACTTGCTGCCTGAGCAACAGCTGACCTGATGTGAAGTGACCAAAATAGAATAAGTGTTTATGAGAGTGATTTGCTTTGTCATGGGTACACAATAAGTAGGTCTGGAGTTGCAGCTGCAAAAGATTAATAGGAATGCAGTAGCTAATGCAGCCATAAGTTATACCTTAATATTCATTTGCATTGCAGTTCCGGCGGGGGAGCTGAAATTTACAGTATAAAACTCTCATATGTAAAATCAGTGCTTTGGTGGCATACATTTCCAAGCAAACGCCCTTTTCTTTATAACAGTAGTAATGTGTACCTGCGGAAGACTGAGAAGGACTTCCAACTGCATACTTTACAGCATACATCCCGCACTGGAAGAACAGGCAAAGTTCTGTTTTCTAGCCACTTAACAGATACTTTCTTCTTCTGCAGTATTGATGATGCAGCCTCTCTAGGGGTGCAACTGTGGCTTTCTCTAGCCCCTTCTTACTGAGGTAGTTTTTGCCTCAGATGAGAAACTTACTTTCTTAATGTTTTTTCCCTCAAGCAGAAATTAAGAAAAAAGGAACTAGTATGTGTCCATGTTTATATATTCAAATGTGGGAAGGGTTATGAGGTCATCCACTGAATTACTTGGGGCAGGTTTATTAAAAATGAGAATTTAGGAACACTGCAGCAGCTGCTCCTCTGGGTGAGGGATAGGGCACTGCCTGGTCTCTTCCTTACCCTGGTGTTCTTCTTAGGAGGCCCTTGACCTTTATTTTGTGAGAGCGCTGATAACAATAACTTACTGCTAACCTTCCATTTGTGAAGTCCCATAATTTGTGTAATGATGTATGGAAGGGAAAGAGATGTGGATTTAGTATCTATTATCTAACAAGTAACTTGTACTAGACGTGTTCATCTTATGTACTTCATTCAAGTCTTGGGGGCATAAACAAATAATTGCAAGTTGCAGCAATAGATCATGAAAATTTTAGAGCAAACAAATACATGTATTTTATCTTTCTTGTTCAGATTACTGTCCTTGATCATAGTGCTACTGACTTAACTGTATCTGACTCTTGTGCTGACATCAGACATTTACACTGAAAACCTGTAATTCCCAAAGTAGCAGTAGTGCCATAATCAATCTTAGGATGACTAACTCCAACTAACTGCAATACTCTGTGTAGTCCATGATGTTCAAAGCCATTTGCTGTGAGTGATTGCAACCTGGCTAAATTTTAGGGTGGGTGGCAGAGTACATACACTGTGTTCCATAGCTAGTGTCAAGACCTGGAGGTGAGAGAAATGGTATGCATGCCTCTGTCATAAGTGCAAGCTTATTGGATGGCCTTTGACATGGTCCCTGCAAAAAGAGGACCATGTAGGGAAGCGACAAAGCACTTGTTGCGGGGATGTGTATCTGAACATGGAATTCTAGGCAGCATGCCAATGGAATTTGCATGTGCAGGCAAGTGCTCCCCACCATTGACTGGAGTAGAGTAACTAGGTGGAAGTTATCTCCCACGTGTTCATGATGCTGAATGTTCATGAGGGAGTTTGGTATGGGTTTTTCAGCCGAGGAGACATTTTGTGGCCCTAAAAGAAGCATTGTTTTTGTCAGGAAGAAACTAGAATTTATACACAGGCAGCTTTCTAAAATCATCCCTTAGCCATATCATGTCAGGAAGTAATGTGTCAATGTTAAGCAAGCAATTGGCTTCCAGAACACACATAGTACACAGCAGATGATAAATTGATAAGGGATTCTGTTGCAGTATATTAGAGTAACACAAAGCTTTATAACTGTTATGATATCTGTAGGTTTTCTCTTTGAAAGAATACAGCTCTTTGCGGGGGTACTTGATAACAGACTTCAAAGTCATATCTTGTAGAGAATATATAATGGATATGATACACAATCTGACCATATGGAATATGCATCCATTATGGGAACAGGTAAATGTGGCATCTGACCATGTGATAAAGGTAACCATGTCATGCTTTTGCTACTATGCAGAATTGATGAAGGCAATGATAAGGCTTCCTTCACTGTGTGATCCAAGGCTTCCTTCACTGTATGATCCATCACTTTTAATTTTCCTACATCTGGATGTAGCTGTTGCCTGAGATTATGAAGTACTGCCATAGCAGTTGGCTGTCTGAGATTAACTGTGGTGTGACTAGGTCATTGTAACAGTTGTAAATTATTTATTAAGGTTAGTATAAAGAAATTGAAATGTTAACTTTAAGCTGTTAAAACACATTAATACCACTAAAATGAAGAATAACGGTAATATAGAATAGGACAACAGTAATATAGAAACTAAAACAGGACAAGCTTGGCAGAAGTACAGGAGATAAACTTTTGAGACCTCTCAATAATACTAAAGATTATCTGGAAAAGTGACTGTTCTGTATCTTGTCAAGAAAACCCAATGATAGGTTCACCTTAGGGTTACTATTAATTGGAAACAGCTGTGATTAATAGAACATATCCAGATGTCCTTAGATACCTTTTTATATTTCTGATCTGATACAGATTTTAGCTGGGAAGAGCAAATGTCAAAGATGGGAGCCTTTTTGTTCTTTCAGTTGCTGTTTATCTTCAGTGGTATTGTTGGTTGTAGCAAAGACGCATTGTACTATGATTCGGAATTCTTAAGTGCTTTTTCCAAAAGTACTATGTCCACATTTAAGTGATACAATACTGGTTTATTCTTTGGATGGAGCGGACCTAATTTCATTTGCTGTTTTCATACAATTTTTCATTACTGATGCCCCCTGGTTCTTCAGAGCTTGGAATATTAGATTTGAACATTAATTCAGTAGTGTTAAATGTTAGAAGCTGGAGGGTTAATTTATTGCCTCTATCGCTAGTGACTGAATTGTTTAGTTGGCTATTCATTAATCAGCTTGTTATCTAAAAAGCTCACTTTCAAAATAACCACTACACTATTCTCTATAAATCTCACAATCTATCACCATTGATCCTCAGAAGCACATTTTGTTATTGGCACCTTTTTTTCCTTCTCACAGATTTTTTCCCTAGGTTGACTATAAAGCCAATAAATAATACACTTGTTGCCTGGGCATGATAAGAGTCCAATATGTCTGGAAACTGTCAGGTTGGGAAAGGCTTACACCCTACTCAGGTTGATGAAACCAGAGTATACAGATTAAACCTCTACCCGTGAACCATCCGGTTACCTAACATCTGATGGTCCCTAGGTAAAGTTTTAATTTGTATAATGATTTACTTGTTTAGTTTTAATTGTATGTGCGTTGGACCCTCTGTATCTCTGGGGATTCTGTTCTAGGAACCTCCACGTAAAAGAAAAAAATGCAAATACTCATGTCCCATAATACTAAATGGTGATAACATGCACGTGGATGCTTCAGCACATCTGTGTGCACATTACTTGCACATTAGGTGTAGGATGTGATGCATTTATGTTCGCTCAGATTAGCACATCTGGAGACCACAGGTGAGGAGGGCCCACTGTAATGGCAAATTGATAACATCACAGTAACCCTTGTTGTGTTCTGTTTTGTCATTGATTTGCATCTCTCTTCTCTTTTCTACCTTCTGGTGCCCTCATCAACATGTACACTTACCCTTCAATTTTCTCCTTTGTTAAAGATTGATAAGGAGCAGTGCTAAAGATTAGTAAGGAATGATGTGTTTATTTAAACTAAAGGACACTGATCTACTCCAAGTATGGTAATAAATGATAGGCTACAATGATCAGTTGTTCAGACCAGGAGGGGAGATATGCATAAAATTTTTCAGCATAACTGAATTGTTGCATGTTCTCTGTCTTTCCACTCTCAATGAAGAAGGATAAAACAAACCAAACTCAGAAGGACATTTGACAGACACAATGAGGCACGTACATCCAAAATCTAGCCAAAGGAATCCATCAGCTGCCTGCCTAAAGGACCTGACATTCTTAAATGGCCATGGCAATCGGAGGGTCTTCTACTGAATAATCAAATCATACCCTCCCACACACACATTCCATTCTAGACAAAACCTCACCATGTTCTTGCTTCTAGGCAGCAGGCAGATTGAAACAAGCCAACCAACAGAAAGTTATGTTGATAATGTTCTTTCAGTCCTGATCCTTTTTCTCCTGATGCCCTCATGTTTTATTGAATCAGGCAAAAAGAGAGCTGCCTAAGCCTGGATCAGCCTTGAGAGCTGTATATTTCTCCCACTGGTCTGTGTGACTGACAGTTGACCTCAGAGGCTCTTACTTCCACATAACGAGAGTTTCCAGTTTTCTTGTCAAAGTGGGAAAATTAAGAAATAGTATCTGTTACGTTCTTCGTTTACATCTCCTGATACTTGCTGTATCAGTATTGGAAACAGCTTGATAATAATTCCAACATTATAGTGAAGGTGTTCATGAACAGTACCTGCTTTTAGTGTCAATCTGTGCTTATAGTCTTTAATGAATAGCATTTGTGAAGCAGCATGTAAAAATAATTAAAGCATAGTTCTTTGGTTAGTAGAGACATCTTGGCCATGAGACGTCTTGCTAAGGTGATTCTACTCCAAATAACTAATCCTACTTCATGCCATATCCCACAAATCAGTAAAATGGTCTGGAGTTCAAACTAGGACATCATAATTACTTAAGTATTTATAGAAATATTTTTGAGTTTGACCTCTTTCTGGGTCTGATGGGCTGGTTAGTGAACTGTGAGGATTGAAAAGTATGAAATATGTTTTATTTATGTGCTGGATTAATGGTATATACCCTTACAACAGAAATGCTGCTTCAAAGGAAATTTATAATTAGAAGAAAAGTACAGAACAAAATGTTTGAACACCAAGATAATTTGCTGTTAAGAGGCTATTCAGCTTTGAGAAGATTGTTAAATGTTTTCTCTATTGAGGTGATGGAGACTCTACTAAAGTAGTGTCCTTTCCTCTTGCCTTTCATTACCTGAATGCATTTCAGTACTGTTAATAGTGATATTAACAAGATATGGATGCTTCATTTGACAATCTTGCACAAAATCTTTTTGCATAGCACAAAGCAACAGCCTTACTCATGGACTCTGGAGCTGAGAGGCTGTATTTCTGCCGCTAAGCTGTTGACTACACAGTTATTTATTTACATACAATTTTTGCTGTTCCATGAATTGTTCTTCCTTGTGTTTGCTAAAGCCTACACATTTTTCTACTGCTATAATTAAGTCTCTTCATTGTTTTCAACTAATCAGTTTACTACTGTGTTCAAGCAGTCATAATTATCTTTACTGAAAGAATCCAGAGTAACATTGCTTATGAGGAGTGATAGGCTGCTCACTAATAGTAAAGTACTGTTGCAAAAAACTGTCAGGCTGATTTATAATAAATGACTGTAGGCTCTGGCTTTTTTTTTTAACTCATTCACTAATCCAGCACTCCCAGCATATTGCTTAGGAGAATCTCTGATGTCATAGTCCTAAAGTAAGCCTGGGCAGGAATTTCTGGAGTCCGGCCAGAGTGTGTGTGGAAATTGCTAGCTTGTATGCGCTCCAAGTCTTTTAAGGGGCAGGATGGAGAACTAGCACCCATATGCTTGAATATTTTTGCCTTTCCCAGAGTTGACTCTTTAGGCTAGCAGAATATAACGTCTGTCTAGCTTTGGACATGATAGTGCAGTCTTGGTCATGCCCATGGCGCAGAAACCCTGGAATCTGTAGAGCCTGGGAGCCCTTTTCCCCTCATTTCTTTGACCTCTGACGGGCAACAAATCAAATCAGATTAATTAACTAGGTATCAAAAGTGGAAGGGCATGTTGTTGATCTGCAGTGATAGATGACAGCAGAATGCAGCTTTAATTATTTCAGATTCTTTGCAGTCTGAGGGTGCTGTTGGTAGTGTTCGTATGGAGTAGGATATAACCTGAGGAAGATCTCACTTTTGGAAGGTAGGGTGCAAGACAAAGGAAATAGTATCACAGAATAATTATTCTTCCTTTGCTTCCCCTGGTGCTTACAGGAATGGCAGATGCTGTATTGCACTTTGAGATTAGAAAGGTTGCTTTGCCTTTGTGTAATTGGTCAGTTTATGCACAATGGAACATTCACTTGGTTGCCATTCTTGCTGTTTAAAACAATTGACAACAATGATCAGGGGAAATGCATGCATCTACTGGGAAGTTACTAGATACCCACGACCTGGTTGAGCAAATCACTTTTGTTCTTTCTTTGGCTCCATTTTTTCTGAAGAATTTATAAGAAACCTCCAGAAGATATTGCTGGGGAATTTTTTTCCTAAAAGCTGTATTGAAGAGTGAATGTGATGTGGCATTCGCTTGGCCTATTGAAGCAAATTGTGTATTAGATTGCTCTTCCCGGTCGTTCTTCCAGTCAAACTGTTTTTAGCAGTCCATTTCTGGGCTGGTCTACATACATGGCTAATAAAGAGACTCAGTCTTTTAATGTGCTATTGTCAAGTGTGGTGGTGCATTTGAGATGCTCAGCTGTGTACTTGCATAGATTGATGGGCTTTCTTCCGCATTGTGCTGAGTCTTAGCTGCCTGTTTGGTGGAACTGTGATAGCAGAGAAACAGCTGCTATCATGTATCTACATATAAACTTCCTCACGACATCAGGGGAGTACATTCAAATAGTTTGCCCATTTTTGGCCTTGGCCATTGTTTGTCTTGTACTATTTTCTCCTCAGTGCTGAAGGGCACAGTGAGTTTAGAATTTTCATGTGCAATAATGGAATGGACAAGTAACAATGTTTCTGGGCTATCTTATATAAATATAGTAAATAAATAAAACACACTTGGCTTTTTGGCCTGCCTGTTCTAAATAGAGAATTAGGCAGATGTGATATAGCTTGTGTCCAACCAAAGGATTTGCCTTGTAATTTTGCATTGTAATGTTAACCTTGTGAGAAACTGAACAAAAATCCTTCTTTCTTAAAGACCACCTTTGACCACAAAATAGTATGTGCTTCATGCTGTAGTAAGTGTTTCTACTGGATCTTGACAGATCCCATAAGGTTGCAAACCTTCTAGCTTTCTCATAGCCTCTCATACTTTCTCTGCATGCATGATTGCTGCCAGTTGCATAAGCAGTTCCTGTAGGAATTAACTTTTCTTCTGTGCATCCCCGCAGTAAAACTAGAGGGAGTATGACTTAACAAGTCCATTCTCTGTGGCAGGATCAGTAATTTATTAACTGGTGGTGCAAGTATTTTCAGTGCCCTGTTCTTGAGCTTGTAGTACACTCTTAATTCCCTGTTACAGTAGCAGTTGGCTGAGTAAACATTTTACACAACCCTTTTCTTTTAGCCTTTTGTATTTACTACTTTAGAAACATTTGTAGGATGAAATGTGGACAGATGCAAAGAAACTGAATCTTGATAATGGCCTGTCCAACTCGAAAAAGCTGTGTTATTCAGTCCCATGGGTGTCTTTGCTTCTAGTATGTTTTTCGTGTTTACTTTTCTACCAAGCATGAAGCTTCCATGCCATAGTACAAACTTTTTTGAAACATAAAGCTTCAAAAGCAGTTGGTTACGTGGCTTGATGGAGTGTGCTATGAAACTGCTTAAGAAATTGAAAGGTCCCTTGGAACCAGTCACATGGTTTGTTAGATCTTTACAGTTGCCAACATCTTAATGGCTGACATAGAATTTATAGAAAATTCAATGTGTATGTGTACACAGGTGTGTGATCTCTTTGCAAATATGCAGTCATGTTAATGTAATTTAGATTTTTCAGTTGAAGAGGGAAGAAAAAGTAATTGGATACAAGCTGCAAGGAGAGAAATCTCAGTGAATAAATGCTTGCTGAAGGAGATCATGGAAAATCTTTAAAAAACAAAACAAAAGATTGTCTGTTTAATTTTTTCAACAAGAAGCAAATATTCTGAATAAATATATAACTGATAGCATGATGAAGAACATCTTGCTTTTGCTACTATTTAGTCAAACTTATGTGGTATCTTTTCAATCCATAGTTGGTGACAAGGTTCCTGCTGACATAAGAATTACTTCTATAAAGTCCACAACTCTAAGAGTAGACCAGTCAATTCTCACAGGTAGGTGATTCTTACAGCTCTCTCTCTTAGAAAACCTGCTGTTCATGGCTATTACTCAGGACGACCTGGAAGTCATCACAACATTAAAACAGCAAAGTAGGGCATGGTCCTGCTTGAATTGGAGTCACCTCTTGCACTGGGTGCATGCTGTTCAGTGGAAGCCATTATGTGAGCTTTCTGTCTTTCTAGAATTGCTCATACTGTAAACTAAATAAAATAACCTATCTATATCCCTTTCCCACATTTTTGCATGAGAACCCGAAATCTGCACAGTCCCATCAAAATTGCTGATGGGAACATGAGAAATGCAGACCTTACAATACAATACTGCCAATTCCCTTCTTCCTGCTTAATATCTCATTAGAGCTGTAACCGTCTTCTAGGTGAATCTGTGTCAGTAATTAAGCATACAGACCCAGTGCCTGATCCTCGTGCAGTGAACCAAGACAAGAAGAACATGCTGTTTTCTGTAAGTAAAACTTGATTTTTTTTTCTGCTTACATACAACAATTTTTAAGAATCTGTTCTGCAAGGCTGGCTCTTTCCCTGTGTGTGGGTGTGTGTGCCTTCAAGTTGTCTGTTGAATTATGGTGACCCCCTGATTTCATAAGGTTTTCTGAGGCAAAGAATACTCAGAGGTGGTTTTGCCAGTTCCTTCCTCTGAAAAGTAGCCTGCAACACCTATTGTTCTTTGGCAGTCTCCCATCCAACTCGGTAAGGATCTTCTTTTGATGAGAGCAAGCATAGCTTAGAAAGTTAAATGTAGAAAAATCAATAAAATAACATGTTGAAGCCATCCATAGCTGAGCTGTGGTAGAATGCCAGTGCTGCTTTTTTATCTATATATTTATTAATTATCACTCTTTGTTTTTGGTGTGGCACTATTTTGTTGCTGGTTATAATTTGATAATGAGGTATCTTTGTAATATAGATATGTTTGTTTGTAGTATAGTAGACAATACCAGTGTCTGTAGCAACCAAAAAAAAATCTACACAGGCATTAGATGGACTCACTCTTGCATATATCTCTTAACAGCTAGTATCTGAAAACATACTCTGTTAGCCTATTTTACAGTGTTAGTCATTTGCTACACCGTTCTCCAACTCCTGTTTTAACTTCTTGATTTAGGGTACAAACATTGCTGCAGGCAAGGCCATGGGTGTGGTGGTGGCTACAGGTGTGAACACTGAAATCGGCAAAATTCGTGATGAAATGGTGGCTACTGAACAAGAGAGGACCCCACTTCAGCAGAAATTGGATGAATTTGGAGAGCAGCTGTCAAAGGTCATCTCACTTATATGCATTGCTGTGTGGATAATCAACATTGGCCACTTCAATGATCCTGTTCATGGCGGTTCCTGGATTCGAGGTGCCATCTACTATTTCAAAATTGCTGTTGCACTGGCTGTGGCTGCGATCCCAGAGGGACTGCCTGCTGTCATCACCACATGTTTGGCTCTGGGTACTCGCCGAATGGCCAAGAAGAATGCTATCGTTCGAAGCCTGCCATCAGTGGAAACCCTGGGTTGCACTTCTGTCATTTGTTCAGACAAAACAGGCACTCTTACCACGAACCAGATGTCGGTTTGCAGGGTATGGTTAATTCACTGGTTCTGTTCTTTACCTTTCAGAATTTGTTGGGTGTTATGTCATAACTGTGAATTTGGACAACATGGTTGTCTTTACATTGCTGCCAGTGTAGCCTGCTTCCAAGCCAGTGCATACCAGAAATCTTTTTGCTTTCTCTGGGTTCAGTATGGGAAAATAGAGTACATTCTAGAACAAAACTTTCCCCAGTTTACAACAGCTTTCCTAAATGGTTGAACTTAAAAGATGGGTAGGAATATCTTCTCTGTTAAAAATTTGTGGATAACTGGAGGGAACAAATCCCCACACCTAAGAGTTGCTTCCTCCTGACATTATTAGATCCTAGCAGGCTCTACCCCACCCCCACCCACCGTTCATCCCACCTCCTCAATGTTAATGTTGTGGGTTATATTTCTAGCAGATTTGGGCCAGATTAGAATTAGCTGGTCCAAATGTAAAATCTGACACAGCACCTTGTACTGAAATAAGCAAGACATTGTCTAGGTATCTAAATCACATTTGAAGTTAATTGCTTCATCTGGAGTTGATAGCTAGGCACTTGTTTTTGTGAGCTTCAGAAAAAGCCAGTTTTGAATGCTGGTAAAGATATATGGTATGGTGTTCTCTAGCAGTTATACCAGAGTTCTTTTATCCTCCAATGTGTTGTGCCTCACTTCTGCTTAGCATTTGGAGCAAGAGCTTGTGAGGATTTCAAAGTGACATTTCTGACTCAAGTTCAGACATTCATTTTTTAAAGAGTTTTTACTGAATGTGGACCAAGTGTGCTGGAGCTTCTCTGTAGTATGTGGCCTCAAATATCACACTGAGAGTTGCTGGAGCAGAGCAGAATTTCATATAAGTAAATGGTGGTAAAGATGTGAGACCTTTTTTTTTTTTCTTCTGAGTTTTTTCAGTATTTTGGCATATGTGTTTGAATAAGTGTCCTTGTATGAATTCAGTCTTTAGCGATCTCTGTTGTTTTCTAGTCTTACCCAGAATTTTACTGTTGTAGAGTATACTGTGGGACACGAAGCAGTGGCTCATCTGTATTCTAGAGAAGGTTACTTGCAGGAGCATTGCGTAACTGCTTGTCTCTTAGGGAGGTGGATGCCAAAAGGAAAAAAAAGAAAGGTTCCTCAACATTGGATTATCCAAGTCTTTCTCCTTCTGAAAATAATCTTTTACAGTTCAATACTGGACTGAACATTCTTTTTTGGGGAAAAAGGCCAGTCCTTGATATTGTGGCTGGGGGCATTTGTTTAGTTAGTGTGAGTGTCAGGTGCATTAGATGGTATAGAAAAGCATTGCTTAGAAATTATTGGAAAAAAACCATAGCACATTAAAGGAGTAGTTTCCTGTATACAAGAAGAGGCTGTCTGTTCAAGAAGCTTTTGCAGAAGTAATCTTAGGAGATGATTTTTCTCTCTTTTGGTATGTTGCCAAATTGGAGGCAGTCCAGGTTGATGTGACTTGCACAGAGAAAGCCTTAAAGGTAGCTGAGCATTGGAAGTTGTTTTGGAAAGGGCCTGCCTTTGTTTTGATGAGAATATTCTGTCTCGGAGGCATAGTGTGTTATTCACCCATTATTGATACGTTGCTGCTATTCAGGTAAAGAAATTATTTTCTTGAGTCAGGCTGTCAAGTGTTTGCATTAAACAAATACCTGGAAGTTGGAGTATGATGAAGTAGGCATAAACTCAGGCTGCATTTTTATTTTGAGTTTGGTGCTTCTGCACTGACAAAGATTCATGAGAGTTGAACTCACAATAATACAGAATCAAGTGAAGTGATAAGGATCTGAGGAAATATGTGATTAGGAGAGCCCTTTTTTAAAACGGAAAACTGTGTAACAGTGTGAAATAATTAGGTACCAGCTGCTCATTCTTATATGAAAATAGGAACATGGCTAATATTTTTGCTGTTTCAGTAGGACACATGCAACTTTCTCCATCATACAAAGCAGCTGTGTTTCTGTAGACAGAGCTGAAGCATCAATCCTGTTGAGTTGTATGGGCCTTGTTTTTAATTATACAAATATTAGCAGTGGGAGAACCAAACTTACTAAGAAGGGTAATTAGGTTCTTATAGATATCTATCAAGAAGATAATCCCAAGGGCTAAATAGGAGTACTTGTGGCCCAAGATATGAGTTTGATATTCCTTTAAAGCCACTGGGCTAATTAAAAAATAACTCCTTTATGAACTTCTGACATTTTCATTTACAGTGTCAGAATAACTTCAATTGCTTGACTGTAACTGTACACAACTCTGTCTTGCAGATGTTCATTGTGGACCGAATAGAAGGGGATAGCTGTTCTCTCAATGAATTTACTGTGTCTGGCTCAACATATGCTCCTATAGGAGAAGTGTAAGAGTTTCATTCTTGCTAATTGTTTATTGGTGAATCCATTAATAGGTCTCATTGTAGGCAGGGCAGCACTTAAACCTAGAAATTGACAACCTGAAGGAAAAGTGGATGCTCTAAAGTAAGACTAAATTGCCAGTTCAAAGATAGTCTTCTCTTGTGGGAAAATGAGAAGTTTTTCCACAAGGTTTGAGACAAGTGGAGAAGCATTGGGCTTCCAGATGTCTTGGACTACAACTCTTGCAGTCCTTTACCACTGACAATTGTTGATGGGGCTAGTGGAAATTTCTGACCATCTGGACAGCCAAATCTTCGCCATCTTGATTTAAGACAAGTTGTCAATATTCAACTGGAACATAGATGGGTCAGAGTGCAACCAGTCCAAGCAAATACGACTTTTTACTATGAACCTTTGCTTTACTTTGTAAATACAATACAGGGTCAAATCTTTGTCCTAGAAGAGTAACTTCTTTTACGAGCACTACGTTGATTAATACCATCATGTTCTCACTTCTCTAGACCTTGATTTCACCATATCTGTTGTTAATTGTTGTTATATCTGCACATCATGTTGTCAGTTCTCTAACACTTTAGTTGGTTTATGTGGCAGTTTTCCTTCTGTATAAGGAAACATAAGTACTCATGCTGGTGTGTGATGTCAGCTCATAGACATCTCAAAGAATGGTATAGATTGAAAAAGTCATAACATCTGTCACAATTTCTCAGTTGATGGCTTTGTTTACATAGAACTGTTAGCAGGAAGGAGGAAATATTTCAGAAAGACACTTCATTAAATGGTGTATCTCCTAATCATAGAAAATTCTAAGTTTATTAAATCCCTAGCTCTTCATTCGTAGGTCACTAATGGGAACTTCTGGTGTAAATGGATGCCATTAATACTTCTGCTTATTATTTTCTTGGAGTAGATCCCTCTAGGGCAAAAGTGAAATCATTAATACCATTTAAAAACACAATGCTTTGCTTCTTTAATCAGTATTTATTTATTTATTTGTTTGTTTGCATTTAAGTGACTCAGGAAAAAGCATGTTAAATAAGGATAGAAAAGATTGAAATGAGTTACTTGCAATAGACCAGTAAACCTGCCAGTGATGTTGGGCTCTGTTGACCTACTTAATACCTCACTGTTGCCTCATGAAATTTAATCCAGGCTAAAGATGCCCATCTTCTTCCTTTTTTTAAAACTGCTTCATATCCAGCCATGTCAGTGAAACCTGCGTAATTCATACCACAATTGTGTGCTTCTTGGGACTTGAGTATAAACATTTGTGGGGAGGAGAAACAATCTAATTAGCCAATGAATAATATTGATAATACACAAGCATCAAAAGTGAAAGTCTTGTCATTAATCTTTTTCTCTGACTTTTTTCATCTGATAGGCATAAAGATGACAAACTTGTCAAATGCTGTCAGTATGATGGGCTTATAGAACTGGCAACTATCTGTGCCCTTTGCAATGATTCTTCCCTTGATTTCAATGAAGTAAGTAACTCCTCCCAATTCAAGAGGAGAGCAGATTGAACAAACTATTTGGTCTTGGTCTCTTCTGTTGGTTAAAAAAAGTGAGGGGGCAGGGCAGAGCTGTAGCAAAACAATGATGTCTGTACGAATTGCTTTCCCATGATCTGGGCACATATATTATATTCCAGCATCAAAGAATCTAGGTACTGCATAAAGCAAAACTGTTGAATTTCAATCTTATGTTTTAAGATAGAACTCAGTGAAAAGATTTGGAAGCACCTGAGGCAGATCATAGACTTAATGGTCTCTTAGATAGGAAACTAGAAAAGGAAAAAGTGCCAACAAAAATGCAAACTGCCAGCTACATATGTACAAAAAATATTGCTGAGGTTTCCCATTCATTCAATTCAATTTGTTTATTTACAGTCATAGACCAGATAAAAATACATTAAAAAGTTACTGTAAAATAATAATACTAAAAGGCAATTACAGTTACAGCTAAAATTCACATCGTACATACATACATTGGATGCAGGCACTAAGTACATTATATCAAAAGTCCAAAAATTTAAGACAGGTAAAATTTTATGGATTTAATCAATCAAAAGTATCTAAAATCCCTAATTTATATATGCCTCTGTATTATTTGTCTATGGACCATAATGCTGCCGCTTCTTTAGATGCATTACAGGATTCATAAATAATAAGAGTTTTGTTTATTTTATTCCATTCTTAAAATTTAGCAGAGCAGCTCAGATGCGATAAAAATAAAATAGAAGGAGAAAGGGGCAGGTAAAGGCAATACAATAGCCAGTCTGCTCAGGGTTAAAAACTAGGGGAACTCAAAAAAGTTTCTCTGAATACGTGCAGAGTGGTTTCCCATTAAACATCACATATGTTTATTTTGGTCAATGACCAGCAATCACAAAGAACAGAACAGAATGATAAAGACCTAGTGAATACATCAAAAAATAAGTTAATTACTAAATAGAAAAAAAAATTGTGTTATGTGTGTTTTCTGTACCAAAAGAGAAGGAGTGACAGCTGCAGGACAGGATGGAGGAAATCCAAACAGATTTGGAGTAAAGGGCTTTTGAAGCTAAATTGGAAAGAGTGAATAACACAATGTAGATATCACCTAGGTACTGATTATTACCAGGTAGGGGATCTTACCGCAGTCTTTGACACTTGAAGTACAGTAGTCTTCAGCTTACATCCACCAGTTATACCACTTAGAAAACTAGTTTTGTTGTTACTTAATATTTTGTGGATTTTCATGTTGCCAAGAAGATACCCTCCATGTGATTATTAAGCAAACTATGATTTTTGATTATGCTGATAACAGCTTTATTTCAAAGGCTAAAGGAGTGTACGAGAAGGTTGGTGAAGCGACGGAAACTGCCCTCACTTGTCTGGTTGAGAAGATGAATGTGTTTGACACAGAACTGAAAGGGCTGTCCAGAATTGAGCGGGCAAATGCTTGCAACTCGGTCAGTACTACTGAAATGCTGCCCAACAGAGAACCCGATGAAATTATTCTCCATTTTATGTGGGCTCATTGTATGGTAATTCTAACCTGTCTTCATTTTCCCATGCTTCTTTTGCAGGTCATAAAGCAACTCATGAGGAAAGAGTTCACCCTTGAATTTTCCAGGGATAGAAAATCCATGTCAGTTTACTGCACTCCAAACAAGCCCAGCCGGACTGCCATGACCAAGATGTTTGTTAAGGCAAGTAAGCTGTAAAGGAGCAAGCATTTCTAGTTGGCTTCACAGCAGCGTGGCTTCTAAAAGCGTCCCCTCCTCTATTTGTGATTGGTAGCATTTCAGTTAGCTATTTAGTTGTCCATTTGTTTGTTTGCTTTAATAGTTCTGCAGTAGGAAAGCAGATGTCTTGTGTGTGAGGCTGAGCATTTTCTATGTTGTACTTTTGTAGGGTGCTCCTGAGGGTGTAATTGACAGGTGTACACATGTCCGGGTTGGAAGTACTAAGGTGCCATTGACATCTGGAATTAAACAGAAGATCATGAGTGTCATCAGAGAATGGGGCACAGGGAGAGATACTCTGCGTTGTCTGGCTCTTGCAACACATGATAATCCACCAAGAAGGGAAGATATGAAGCTGGAGGATTCCGCAAATTTCATTACATATGAGGTTTGTTCTTTTTCATTATCTGCAGCTTTTAGAACAGCTGAGGATGCCTAAAACAAAGTTGTCTGGGCCTTCATGACATCTACTAAAGGGCCACTCTGAATTCTTTGGGTGTGAGGGAGCCATTACTAGTTTGTGCACCCATTTTAGTCCCATGGTAACATTGCACATTTATCACTAGACATTCTGGCCAACGTTCTATCTAATCCTTGGATTCATAGGGTTCATTTAATCTCTATTCCTTCCTTATAAAATGAAAACAACAGTGATTGACTTCCTTGAAGTGCTGCAGGTGTACCGTCTACATTGAAAAATTAAATTTTAAGATGTGCATAAAGTGCATTTACTTTGGTATATGTGCTTTTGATTTCAGTTTTTACTTAACTTGAACTGATGCTGTTCTTATTTCAGACCAATTTAACCTTTGTTGGTTGTGTGGGGATGCTGGATCCCCCAAGAATCGAAGTGGCTTCATCCATAAAGTTGTGCCGGCAAGCTGGCATTCGTGTGATTATGATAACAGGAGACAACAAGGGAACTGCAGTGGCCATCTGTCGTCGTATTGGCATCTTTGGAGAAGATGAGGATGTCACCACAAAAGCCTTTACAGGCCGTGAGTTTGATGAACTTTCCCCAGCTGCCCAGAGGGATGCCTGCCTAAATGCCCGCTGCTTTGCCCGTGTGGAGCCTTCCCATAAGTCTAAGATTGTCGAGTTTCTACAGTCTTTTGATGAGATTACAGCAATGGTGAGTGTGTTATGATGAATAATAGGTAGGCAGCAACTTCTTGTATAGGGAAGAATTATGTGTATTTGGAAAGAGGTCTTCATATGAAAACAATATCATAGAAGCCCAAATCCTGACAATCAGTTCTGTCCCAGTAAGGAGATACAGAACAGGCTGGAATGCATATTAAGTCTTTCTGTTGCCGCTTCCTGCTGGTTTACAGAGAATAGAAGGAGGACTTGTTTTGGAGCCTATTCATACATTCTAGACATCAACCCTATTCCCATTATATATAGGAAGCATCTCAAATTACCTTTTCTACCCACTGTGTTGGTGCCCATTTCTCAAACTTCTTTTCAGACTGGTGATGGTGTAAATGATGCTCCAGCCCTGAAGAAAGCAGAGATTGGAATCGCTATGGGGTCAGGCACTGCAGTGGCAAAGACTGCTTCAGAAATGGTGCTGGCAGATGACAACTTCTCAACTATTGTGGCTGCTGTGGAAGAGGGCCGTGCAATCTACAATAACATGAAACAGTTCATTCGCTACCTCATCTCCTCTAATGTTGGAGAGGTCGTCTGGTAGGTGTATTGAACATTTGCAATTTCTGTTAAGACCTGAGCGAACAAGCTTGCTATCCTAAATCAAATACTGATGGCTGCTGGGATAAATTGAATCCATAGGGGCTGTCAAGTGTGTTAAGAAATTTTTCCTGCCTTTGATCCTAATTGGGGAGGGGGGCAGGGAGAGAAAACTGAACATTGAGAAAATGCTTAGTGGCATGCCAGCTCTGGCTGTTGAGATAATACAAGCAAGTATGAAGTTAGGACTCCTAGATAACCATCTTTCAAAATGCTTATTAAAATTTGCAGTAATGACTTAGCGTCACCTATGCTTTCTCCCTTTTTTTTGGCAGTATTTTCCTGACTGCTGCTCTGGGTTTCCCTGAAGCATTAATCCCTGTCCAGCTCTTGTGGGTAAATCTTGTGACGGACGGACTCCCTGCCACTGCACTGGGCTTTAACCCTCCTGATCTGGACATCATGAACAAACCACCTCGCAATCCCAAAGAGCCTCTGATCTCTGGGTGGCTCTTCTTCCGTTACTTGGCAATCGGATGTGAGTGTTCATTTGAGCTCTATTCGAGCCCTAGATAGAGTAGAGCTGCCACCTCTTTGCTGTCCCTCATTCTCCTCCTAGCTCTCACACAGAATAAATCCATCTCAAACAGCTGTATGACTTAAGTCATTCCCCCCTGTTTTGGGGGACAGTGGCAAAAATTAGCTTAAGAATATTAGAAACATGTTCTTGCATCCTATTACATTCTTTCCTTCTCCCCGCCTTTCTCAGTTTCTCTTGGCAACAGCTAATCTAGCGGAACTGCACCATTTTGACAGTGGTATTGCCAGATTAAGCTAGCCCTGATACTTCCTTTTAAACTGAAACCCTTAAACTTTTTTCCCTAACCAGCAGTGCCTTGCAGTTGGATTGTATGCTAGATTGAAAGAGTTAGTGTGTAAAAAATGATCAGTGTGTATTTGTAAAACAGGTATTTCTACTAAGGCATACTTTTTAATAGGTACAGTGTAAGTATTCTGCACAAAGCTCTCATCCTTTTCACAGTATACAGCCTTGTCTTTTGAGTCTGCTTATCTTATTTAAAACAATCTTGGAAGGAATCCATATGTGGTGACTTGGCTATCAAGATCTAAGCAAGGATAGTAATTGCAGGAAATGGCCAAGGGTTACAAAGTAACCTATTGTACAGAGGAGAGGAAGTTCAGGTGAGGTGAGCAGCCAGTACAGATGGCCCATTATTCAGCCTAGAGAGAACTAAAATATTTTTCCCTCCCTTTAAGGCTATGTTGGAGCTGCTACAGTGGGAGCTGCTGCTTGGTGGTTTATTGCTGCTGATGGTGGCCCAAGAATTACCTACTACCAGCTGGTATTATTTTCTTCTTAATATTTCAAAATTAGAAACATTGTTTTGGAACTAAGCTTACATTTTTCAGAGTGCAGCTGCTTAACTATATTGTTTTAATAGAATACAGAAGTCTTAAGTATCTTATTAAAAGATTCCTAGTATTTATCTGTGGCAAGACCTTCTACACATCAGACTAATCTCTGCTTAACAATAAAAAAAATGAGTAAAGTGCTGAATAAAAACAATGTGTGCCTTTCAATTTTATAGCTGTACTTTTATAATAGAAGAATTTTCTGATGAGATTTTTGGCAGAGGAAAGGGCATGGTGATGCACTAAGTTAGACTGACTTGAATTTGTGTTACGTTATTTCAGAGCCATTTCTTACAGTGCAAGGATGACAATCCAGAGTTTAAAGGAGTTGACTGTGTGGTCTTTGAGTCTCCATATCCTATGACAATGGCCCTTTCTGTCTTGGTCACAATAGAGATGTGTAATGCTCTCAACAGGTTTGTATGTTTGAAATGAAATGCTAAAGTCTTTCTTTTTCCCTTAAGTACACCTTGATTGCTCACTCATGTGACATTGATTCAGAGTGGTGAATTCTGAATGGATTCAGTGATAAATATGGAACGTTCCTTGTCTTCCACAGTCTCATCTTGACAAAGTGTGAAATTCAAACCTTTTTAGAGGGTTCAAGTTCATGAAAGGAGGGATCTGTGAAACGAGCCAGAGTGATTGAGCTCAGGTTACCTGAAAAGAATTCTCCATCTGACCTTACTTGTGACTTTCATAAGGGCATCTTTTGGTGCCCCACAATAGCATGGCCTGTAGGACTACTACATGCGGCAATGTTATCTTAGTGGTGGCACCACAATTTTTGTAGTCCCTTCAGAGATCTGCTTGTTCACCACACTTTTGTGTGTTAGGAATCAGTTAAAATAGTCTGTTTGTTCAAGCTTTCAGGGGAATAAACGTGTCTACAGTATCTTCAACTGCTGCTTGTTTGTATTTGTTTTATTTCAACAGATATTTGAAACACATATAATTTGTGATATTGGACTTGTGGTTTTTAAGTATTTATAATTGGTGATTTTAGATGTTTTTTTGTAAGAGTCTTAGCCACCCTGAACTCTAATGAGACAGGCTTGGGTATAATCAAATAAAACATTACCAGAGATACATTGCAAAACCATATAGACCTTTTACCTGGCCAGGTGTAATAGTGCTTTGTGTAGTAAGGTCAAGGGTGTCTGTAGAAGAGAGGGAGCTCTTAAAGGACTTACATTTTTCAAGAAGGAGATGTGGATGGGACTTGAAAGGTTTTGGTTCTTCAGGTTGCTGTTGGCAGAGGTGAGGGCTCTGTGCTCCAGATTCATTTGGTCTCAGTAATGTTTCCAGCCAGCAGTGAGCTGTTGCAGGCTAACATTTAATGTTCCATTAGCCATGCTAAAATGTGCCATTATGTCATGCTCATAGTTTTATTACATACTGATAGCAAATCAGTTAGTACAGCCATGCATGCTCACTTGTGGGTCACTGAGTCTTAATTTTGCCAATACTTGCATGTCTTTGCACTGGAAGAAGTGCCTGTGCCTTGGTTTCCATGTGATACTGCACATATCTGTGCTGGGTTTCATGGCGCCTGTGACTGGAATAGCCAGAAAAACCCGGAACTGAGATTTTCAAATCCAACAGGAAGAAAATGGGCAAGGGAAGAGCCTCAAAGCTGGTCACAGCTGAGAGTTGGTATAGTGGCTGTGGGTGGGATTTATGGGTTCAGGAGTCCAGTGAGATGTAGATGGCCCTAGGATTGCTGCCATTCCTCAGCTCCTCCTTGGCATGGAGAACAGGTGGCAGTGATTTGTTTTACATTTTTATTTCTTTATTTGGATTACATCTTACCTTTTTCCCAGAACTGGGACCCAGCATGGCTCAAAGCATAACTAAATGCAGGCACTAATACAGTGTAGTAAATTGTTGTCTTAAACAGTTAAGACAACTGAAAAAACATGAATTAGAAAAAACAAAATGCACATACATAGGTGTGTTTACATATATGGACTCTCTTTTGTTTTCAGCCTATCAGAAAACCAGTCTTTGTTAAGGATGCCTCCCTGGGAGAATGTCTGGCTGCTGGGTTCCATTTGCTTGTCCATGTCTCTTCACTTTCTTATCCTTTATGTGGAGCCACTGCCAGTAAGTTCACATAGCTAATATCTGGGAACAAGCCTCGGTTATTTTGTTTTGTTTTATTTTTTATTTGTCTCAAGCCAAAGAGAAAACGCTCTTTTTTCCCTGAACCCTGGCACTAGCATGATCTCTTATTCAAAAAGCTTCAAGAATATCTTCTTATCTTTTTTCTAGCTGATCTTCCAAATCACACCTCTGAATTTGACTCAGTGGCTGATGGTATTGAAAATCTCACTGCCCGTCATCCTGCTGGACGAGACGCTTAAATTTGTGGCCCGTAACTACCTAGAGCCTGGTAAAGACAGTGTGCCACATTCCACCAAACCACGTTCTTTGTCCGCATGCACCGAAGGGATTTCCTGGCCATTTGTGCTCATTACCCTACCCTTGCTTATCTGGCTGTATAGCACAGACACTAACTTTAGTGACATGTTCTTGTCTTGACCTAAGGTGATGGTAGTTTGACAGAGAGATGTTTAACTTAATTGGTTTTTTATTGTTTAAAGCAATTGTCTTATTCTGCTGAATTTTCACATGAACATACTTGCCGGTGACTGAGGTTCCATATTCAAAACTTTTAGTTTTTCTCTCTTTCCCCTGACTCCAGTGGGGAAGTAGTATCCCCCCAGCTTTTATACACAACTAGGGTGTCCATTGACATGTACAGAGAAATTAACACTATTTTATGCAAATATTTTTTGTAGAGGAGAAGCATGTACAGTGTTCTGTTTAATAGTAAATTCATCCTTGTAAAAACAAATCAAAAAAGTGTTTTTTTGGGGGGGAGTGCCAGTGGACACTATATTGAGCAAACTGTAATTGGTAGCAGATTTTAGGGAATGAATATCTGTGTATGTGTGTTTTTGTTTTTTCTTAAACTAAAAGCATGCAACTATTTGTCTTCTGCATGGTCATCTAATCTTAATTTGTCATTCATTTGGTTTTTTCTGCACTGGGCAGATTATACTGCTACCTCAGTATGTTTCTATCCCACTTTTCATTTATGCCTTTTCCTTTCTATTACTTTTAGATTCAAATTAAATCTTGTTTACACCTGTCTTTGTGAGAGGTATGCCTGTTCTTACTGGTGCAGAAAACACCATTCCAGGGACAACCTGTTAGTATTCCCTCCCAACCCCACTCAACACGTGTAGGTTTTTTTTTAACATGAATTATTTATTTAAAAGATATCGTATGCATTTTTATTGTAACAACATTGTTTCACCAGCATTGCCCACTTTGGGAGGGTGGGGGAAGGGTAGAAGAGGGAAAAGATTACCTGGATGAACTAAAAGGAAGAAACAAGAATAATAAAACATTTTTAATTGAAAAAAAATAATGCTTTTCATTTCATTTATACCATAGGAGACTATTAAGTTCCATTTTAACTAATAGGATTTATGTGCCAGATTTTTCTGTTCCTTTTTGATTGGGGCATTTGTAATGGGACCTGGAAATGAACAACTCTTACATATAATCCACTGGCCACATCCTACCCTGAAGTGGAGAAGTAACAAATTGTGTGTGTGTGTGTGTGTGTGTGTGTGTGTACATGTGTGTTTTTTGTAAGATCTGTAAATACCACATGACCAAATGAACATATTGTATAGAACTATTTTTATTTTTAATGTGGCACTAACCACCATCATTCTATTGCGATAAATGTTAGCGCATGATGTCGTGTTCCCCCCCTCCAAATTGAGTCCTGTACCAACCAATGTGTAAGTTCATTAACAGTCCTAACTGTGTGGTGTTTCTCTCCAATGCCTTCCAACATTCATCGACTGAAGTGAGTATTTCTTCCATTTCACCATTTCAGTGGTGATATGCTGTGTAAAAAGAGAGAGAGAGACAAAAGATAGCATATGCTGTATAAATGTTAACAATAAATGCTAATTTTTCCTTCATTCCATGCTGCATTTTGTCAAATATTCTGCTGTGCTACATTATTATCACCACTCTTTGCATCCTGTATATGGTAACATAATATCTAGTGTATTTGTGTCCAAAATTTCTATTACCATCAGTCTTTAGAATCTAAACCAGTGGGAACAGTGCCCTAAGAGGCTCAGAAAATTAAACCTTCTATTTTAAAACCACAGACTTTCCATTGATATCATTCATGGCACCTACAGAACAACTTGGTGCAGTGGCAGCCTTTTTAGAACCACCAGTCATAGACGTCCTCTTTCTTGCACCTCAGAGTAATAAAAACATCTGGATACTAGTCCTGAGTAGTTTATTTCATGCTATGCTTTGATAACATTGGACTCCTCTCCATTTTGTCCTAAAAGCATCAGAAACATTTTGGATAAGAAGTGTTAACTTTGAAAGATCATAGATCTTCCTGTTACATTTTCTCTGACATTGGTCTGTGACGGATTTTATTTGATGGCTCCCACTGTGTTGGGAAGGCTCTCTTATCTCTCATAGACAGAAGAAACACAGGTTAGATGGATGTAGCCTGGCTTAGTATGGAGAGGTAGGGAGCAATGCTTGGCACATAGCGTACTGGTTTTACAAATACCGTTGAAACATTTTCTAGCTAATTTTTAGACTAAACTTTGCCAGTGGTTGTGCTGAAGCACTCATCATTGTGACAGGCACTGGAAGACTTGGTGGATTTCTGATTGGCTAAGCATGGATGCTCTCTGATATGTCAAGTTAACTTCCTTGGTCATGCAAGGTTTGTGCGTGTCTGTGAACAAGCGGTTCCTTGCAACTTATGTTCTAGGAGTACAGTGGTAGCTGATCCTTATGCAAAGATGCCAGAAATCATGCTAACTAATTAGACTTTAGTGCTCATCACAATATAATACATATAACCATACTATATGTGGTACTTCACCATCGTTGGTGGTTTTTTCTCCTGTCTACTGAACAAGGGAACAGATGGCAGCATAGTATTGGAGTCAGGGTCATCTCGTGATGTAGACTGGCCCCTGGGGCCTCTTGTTTTCAGCCACAACTACCACAAAGCCACCTCTGACACCCACACTAGATAGGTTGGCCACACTGCTGTGTTAGCAGATCTCTGATCTCCTCTGGGAAAACAGAGCTAGAGTATGCAGTATGGTGTGTGCTGCAGTCTGAAATCTTTCCTCCTCAGTGTGTCTTTATTTGCCTTCCATATCTCACTCTGTTACAGCCAGGTTAGACACCCTGAAATTTCATTAAGACACATCTATGTGATTAATGAGTATAAAGGTAGACCCATAGCTCAGTGGCAAAGCAGATTTTTTTTTTTTTTTGAAATACAAAGTCCCAGTTCAGTCTTTGGGAAAGTTACAGGGGGAGACTGTTTCAGGCTGTGGAGAGCTGTTACTTTCACCTCTGGCATAGATGAGCCCCAGTCTACATCCTTCTAAGGTAGCTTCAACCATTTGTCTCTCAAGCATAGATCCGGCCACAAAGTGGCTTTCCTCAGTTTTAGGGGCTTCCCCCTTCTATGCCCTCATACTGAAGAAAGGGTGGAATAAATATCTGTTTGTGGTGTGGTATCCTCCATGGTACCAAAAGATGGGCAGGAACTCCTGAACCCAAAGGAAATGCATTGTCAGCTCACAAAACACCTTAAGGTGTGAGGTGGCTGGATGGATTCCATCATCAATGTTTCCGTTGGTGCAAGAAGCAACTGGATTTTTATAAAATCTCTTGGAAATCACCCCATCGCTTAAGAAACAAGTGCTATTCAAAGATACAATTGAGTTTGTTTCAGCACAAAAAAATACAAAGGACTCGTATAGCACTTTTGAGACTAACAACAAAAGAAATTTCTTACGTAAGCATTTGTGGACTCCACTCTACTGTCAATAGTGCCTGTGAGAATACAGATCTCACACTTGTCTAGTTGGGCTAATATGATAACCGGTGGGTCTCTAATTCGAAAAACTTCCCTGACTTGGCTAGGGCAGGGGGTGAGTAAAATGCAGCCCCCTAGATGTTGCTGAATTGCAGTTTCTCACCATTGGCCATACTGATTGAGCTGATGGGAACTGCAATACAGTGACATCTTGAGGAAGAACAGATGGCTGCATGGACAAGATTCCTGGTTTAGTCCCCCAAGATTCAAATTTAAAGGATTTCTAGTGTAGGAAAGCTGAGAAACACCACTGAGACTTCCAAGAAATTGCCA
Organism: Iguana delicatissima; assembly: GCA_948472985.1. Taxonomy (NCBI): domain Eukaryota; kingdom Metazoa; phylum Chordata; class Lepidosauria; order Squamata; family Iguanidae; genus Iguana; species Iguana delicatissima. The sequence continues at coordinate 38,300 of CAOKZL010004067.1, forward strand.
GTTAGAATAGATCTGGAGTGGGGATCATGCAGACCCCAAATCTGTTTTGGCAGATTCTATTACTCCCATATTATTTGTTTAAAAATGGGAGAATTGTGTCTCTAGCGGTGTGAGTCACCTTTAAAACAAAGTACAACCTGCAAATTGCTTTACTAAACCCTGCGTTTAAAATACAAACCTCAGCTGCAATCTTCTAGTTATTTATGGCTTGAGGGGAAAGGATGGTGTGGCTGCACGGTAGGGGTGTGTGTGTGTGTGTGTGTGTGTGTGTGTGTGTGTGTGTGTGTGTGTGACCCCCAGATCCTCTGAAAATGCTTGCTCCAGAGCAGTCAATAGTTGGATAAATGAACCAGTGGTCTGGCTCTTTTTTTAATAGAAGATGTATTCATTTATTTTTGCAATTCCATTTTTAAATAATATAGGAACTGTCCAGTGTTCTGCCTCAGCAATATGCTGGCTGGGAATGAAAGAGACTAGTCCAAAATATCTGGAGTGCCCTAGTTCGGAGAAGGTTCTAAATGTTTCAAAGGTTGAGCTAAGCATAGCAAACTAGCATTAACTTTTTCCCTATTTGTTTACCCAATACAACTGTCCTCTTGAATTGGCAATAATTTTTTTTTTAATGCAAACTAACTGTCCAGGTGGTTGTGGGGGTTTTATGAGCCTTGCTTTCACTTAATTGAATGCCTTATATCATGGGTGAAGGATCCTAACGCTGTGGTGATAAAATGCAGTACAGCAGCCTTCTAGTGTCTCCCAAGGACACAGCCGATAAAAGATTTAGATGAACAAATGGAGAAAAACGGGGATGATTGCAGAGGATGGGCGAGGCATAGGTAAAGCTACCCAAATTGTCTGTCTTGCACCTGTCTCGTTTTACTTCTTGCACTTCTTAACCATTGTTTCCCTAATCTCTGCTCATTGCACTAAAACTTAAACCAATTAACACTGTCATTAAAAAGAACAAAAAAATCTCTACATACTTTCTAAGACAAATTCCACGAGAAGGAGAGAGACAGTAATTTTACGAACATCAAACTGAAAATTAAATTGAACAAACAAGACAGGGGCTGCAAGCTGAATCTGGTCAAAACGTTTATGCAAGTTCTAAATTTCTACAAGAAGAAATAATGCTTGTATGCCATGGTTGTAGTGGAAAAAAAAGGTTTCCCGAGGGAAGGCTTTAGTGGACAAGATAAGGTTGCAGTCCTTGTGTTGTCTACCTCTTTATTTATTTTTTTTTAAGACATGCATTACAGTCAGAAGATGGGGAGAGACAATCCAGTAGAGCATCCTTGCTACTTACTATGTCTCTCATAATATTCAAGATGCTGCTGTTTATATCTCAAAACTAGCAGCATGTCCTGAGGGACTCACATGTTGAAACACTGCACAAAAGACAGTCCAATTTAAGAAGAGGGAGGAGCACTGAATAATGGAGTGCTGCTGCAGATCACAGCTCTGCCTGGTAAAATCTGAAAAGGAAATGAGCTGGGATGGCAAGAGAACTGATATGTTTGCTAGATGGGAAATGCACTAATGAAACAACAATGCAGCAACGCAGCCAGTTTTTACTGCAAACCTTGCCACAGACTGGAAAACAGAGTGATCCAAAGTCAGAAGTGCCCCAGGGTTCCAAACACCATACACTTGACTATCACATTTTCAGTAAGCTTTTTCCACAGTCACAGACAGCCGAAGCTTATTCGCACATAGAGGTTCAGCTGATGTGGCTGAAAAGCAGCAGTAGTGGCATTTGGCATATGGTGACCTATGAAAACTCTATCGGGCAGGGGCAGGGGCAGATTATCACAGGCTAGGGGCCCAGTGCTAGGGGGTAAAAGGTGTAGCTTGCTTCCTCTTTTTCATCAGCCACCTCCTGAATCTCCCAATATTTTTGATATCTTCAGCACTTTGCATATTGAGTAATTGACTAATATTCATGGAATCAGGCTGTTTGTCTCCCTGGAGCTGTAGGCTGAGAATGAATTCAAACATGAAGGTTTTTGTGCTGCAGTTATTCTTGGTAATAAGTAATTTCTGTGCCACTCTTTTCTACACATGTGTAGAAAGAGAGGCTTATATTGGGAACTGTTCCAGGGCCCATAACCACCTGAATCCAGCCTTGATCGGTGGTGGTTAATCTGTGACATTGCATTTATATAGCAAAAGTCAGTACGTGATGACCATGAGTATGTGAACTACTTTAGGTTGGTTTCCAGAGCCCTAGTGACAGCAGTTTTATTCCTCCCCCACCAAAAATAATAATAATAATAATAAAATAATGAAAAAAATATCCTCAAAAACCTTCCATAATGAAATACCATGCCACCCTATTATAGCCACAGTACCTTTTAAGGCAGTGGTTCTCAACCTGTGGGTTCCCAGATGTTTTTGGACTTCAGCTCCCAGAAGCCCTGAGCATTGACCATAGTGGCTGGGGCTTCTGGGAGCTGAAGTCCACGAACATCTGGGGACCCACAGGTTGAGAACCACTGTTTTAAGGGAATGGAAGATCTTGTGTAGAGTGTCTCCATTTCTTCCCTTTTGCAATAGCTACCAAAGCAAAAGATTTGGCAGTTAGCTAAATTCCAGTTGTCCAAAACACTAACAAAAGTCCCAGATGCAGAATGGGTGATGGGTGGAGAACTGCTAATTGGATGTTCTTCCAGCTTTTAATTCTCTTTCATGCTTTTTTCAATTAACCTGTATTCTCCCCGTTGGAGAAATGGGAGGCCCAATATCAAGCTATGTCAAAATGGTCTTTCGTGCCTGAGCCTTTAAAACAAAGTCCTTGCTTTTATTAAGTCCTCTTTATTCATCCTTTTTCACTAATGTTTTCCTTTTCTCTCTCTTTTCCTTTGCAGCAAAACTGGAGTAATCATTTAGTCCTAAACACATTTTGCAGAATTGTAAGGTTAATTTTCTTGCATGCGTCTTTAGCAACGCATCTACTGAAAACATCTGCATGAATCTTGTAAATGGAAAAAAAAATCTTTGCTTAGGGAGGGAGAAAAAAAATAGAACTGAAAACTCGTGTTCCATGAAGGAAGTGTGTGGTGCTCTTTAAGGCTTCAGTTTTTATGCAGATCTACCAATGTGCAATATAGTTTTAAACTAAAAATAGACCTTTGCAAAGAAGTTTTGGGGTTGCATGACTTCAAGACTCCCTAAATTGCTAAGCAAGAATTAGAGTGGAGATTGGCCAAGTTTTATCGTTTTTTTTTTCCTTTCCATATTTCGTTGTGTAAAATGTCATAGTTTATAAAATGTACAATATCAGACTGTAATGCATGCTTTTCAATTGTAAGTAGCTGATGATCTTTATTGTATCTTAGCATAACACTTTACAAAGCTCTGTACAATATGCAATTCTATTTATACAAATTCATTGACAATGGTACTGTTGCTGAATGTTTAAGAAACTGTTAAAACTTCAATTCCATAACTTCAGCTTTTTTGGGGGGGGGAAATTGGAGTGTGCAAATAGACCTATTTTGCACTGTAATAATGTAACTTATTTAAAATTAAAGCCGTAGACACACATCGGTGCAATACATGTGATGCGTTTTATCATAACAACAAATTCCTAATAATGAACCTAGTCAATCCATGTAAACAGCATGTGTGACTTTTTTTAGAAATTGTAAATAACATTGTCTGATTCAATGCTGATGGTGACTAGCATCACACCTACTACCATCCTAGTTTTGGGTAAAATAAACTTATTATACAATACATAGTTGGTGTGTTGTCTGGATGTATTTATAGTTTTCTCTGCAGTACATGAAATTAGGTAATTCCAAACTGTACCTTTTCATTATACAAGGGTGGCATAATATTCCCTATGCATTCAAAAAAAGAACAACTGGAACTCCCATCATCTGTGTATTACCATCAGAGTTTAGTATATAATTCCTGATCTGGTTTACTGCATATGGGGAGAATCTTTTACACAATTCCTGCCTCATTTTGCCACAGGCGTGGACCAAGACCCAGAAAATGTACTTGTTGGGACAACTGGTTTAGCCATTTTCCAAGCTCTGACAGTCACAAAAGCTTTCTCCTTACATTTCTATCACTTAAAGACCTTGTTATTTATATCATTGATCACCTTCCTTTCTATAGCAGCTCATGCCCAAGACAGCTGTGCAAATAAAATAGAACTCTTAGTAAAACATGCATATTTAACTTAAAAAAAAAAAAAGCCTAACTAAGCAATAAAGCAACTTACGTTTCTTATGTGACTGACAAATAGAAAAACAGCAAGCCACGACAGGGTAAGTCAACTTAAGACAGCGGCTGCCTCAGTTAAAAAGCCACAGTCTTTGTGTTTTATGATGGCAATGGAAAACATCTAAGGAAGCTGGGGCACTTTTGTCTCTCTCTCTCCCTGAGTTCCTAGGTTTGGTAAATCTCAAAGAGCAAGGGTGTCTCCCAAAAGACTCTGCTTGAATGGTGGCTGAGATTTCCTAGTGAGAAGCAACCACCAAAAGCAACCCTTTATTTAAAGACTCAATTTGAAGTACCTAAGTGACAAGACCGCCCCTCGGGCAGGCCACTAACTGCCCCACATCCATTATCTTTCCTATCTTTCCACATCGCCTGGCAAATGACCTCAGGTGCTTGAATACCTCTGTATCCAGCATTTCCGTTTCCTGTCAGGGTGGAGAAGACCCAACCGTAGATAGCTATTTACTGACTGATTTCAATAAATGTTTAAAATTAAGGACCTTCGTGGTGTATGGGTTTAAATACCTCATTTAAAAAAAAAATACTAGAAAGCTCAAGGTTTAGCATAGGTCAAACAAGCCCAATAGAAATTTGCCCTGGAAGAACAGTTTAAGGCCAATACATAAATTGCTTGATGTTTTTGTGTGCCTTCAAGTTGTTCCCACCTTATGGAAACCCTAAGGTGAATCTATCTCGGGGTTTTCTGGGGCTGAGAGCGTGTGACGAAACCAAGCTCAACCAATGGGTTTCCTTGATCTCCGGGGTCATAGTCCGACACTCAAACTACTGGCTACAAGATAAGATAAGATAAGGTGCTACAAGATAAGAAAAGAACAAGGCATTGGGTATAATCTGTTTGCAGCAGGGTGGGACTAACTTTAAGGAATCCCATGCAAAGGGAGACTTTGAGACCAACTGAGAGAAAGAAGTTTGTAGCATAAGCGTTCGTAGACTACATCATTGAAGGCATGGAGTAAGTGCCTAAGGAATCCTGACATTCTAGACTGTGGATTTTTGGGGGAGGTATTTCCGGAATCGGGGATTCACAGGACTGCAGTTCCAAAAGAAAAAGACTGTATTTTTCTATATTAATCAAACTCAGTATCCAGTTCCAGAACTGGGTATAATTCTAAGCCTCTCAAAGAGTTCTTTGGGTGCTGAACACTGACACACATTACCGCTATAGTCTAAGCTTTACTGATAGTAAATCAATAAAGCAGCAGATGGTACACAGCGGAGAAGCACTCCAGCCCTTTCATTGATGAGATTCAACTTCCTCTCACAGACGGTGGTAAAACAGGGACCCCAAACAAACTCTACCCAACAGTGAAAAAAAAAAATCATGCCCCTAATCCTTTCCCCCGATTCAAACCGCAACAAGAACATGAAAAGCATCCAACAAAGTCTCTTTAATGGCACTGGTCAGCTGTGAATATTTGACCATGACACTAACCAGGACTCCAAAAACCATCTGCCTGGTGGCAGAGGCCCAGCTCACTACCTTTTGTGTATGGATGGTGTAAGTGAGAAGCTACTCTCCATTTTAGGAGTCACGATTATGCTGGAATGAAAAGCAGCATCAGAAATTAAAAAAACAAAACAAAACACCATGCGCCCATGCACCAAACCTGATCTGGACTTTTGCATTGCCATGCTCAAGGCTAAGCTTTTGCACCAGTAGCCAGTAAGTAGCATCTAATTCCTGCCACCTGCTCAACTCTTTTGTGCTAGGAAACGCAAAGAGGAAACATTCCAAACTCCTGAAAATGCAGTTAGAAATGTTGTGGGTTGGTTGTTTCGAGTCCCCTTTGCCAAGCTGCCTTTGATGCATTAGGACTTTTCGTTCTTTGGAATAGAAATCCTTACAAATCCAAACAGGGCTGCTGGTTGTTCTTTGTTTTTGCTCCTAGTATCCTCATCTCTATATTTAGCCATCTCTCCCTGATCCCACCTCAAATGAGGAGAGTGCCTTACCATGACTATCCATATCCCATTGAAACACCCAGGCAGCTGCTGCTGTTGTACTGTACTTTCAAATAATTTCTTACATAGGGCGACCCTAAAGCAAACCTATCATGGGGTTTTCTTGGCAGAATTTGTTCGGAGGTGTCTGGGTGCAAAGACTTGTAAGAGCCTGACTGTTCAGTCCCTGGGTGCTCATTGAATGCTCTTTTTCCAGTTGTTCCTGCTTTCACTTTGGGTCTCATATTGGGAGAAGAGCAAGAGATAAATAAAAGAAACAAACAATACATAAATGTAGAGTTTAGACCTTTTCTGTGGTTGGATCTGCATCAGATTTGTATACAAGCTAAGATAAAGTTTAGAGCCACAGATTATGGAGATGCTTATGTCTCTTAAAAAACTAACAAAGATCATGATACAATATAAAAATACACAGCAGCCTCTTAAAATTAAACATTGCTTCGGGCCCCATCTTGTCTTAATCTGGCCCTGGATTGCATCCTAATTGTGCAAACCCTCCCCAAGGGAGGTTCAGCTGACAGTCTGCTTCCAGACACCCAGGTTTGTTTGGTTCACCGGAGCTTCAGCCAGTGGTGGGTATTTAGTCGATGGCACATACTTCTTTATGAATTGCTTTAGGGACTTTATTGTAAATTTTCACTCTTCTTGGGTTCTAGCTTGCTTTAGACAGATAACGTCTCCTGTTTTAACATATTGCCATCATTTGTCATTGTTTCGCTTTTTTAAAAAAATGTATGAGCAGCCTTTTCTTCCAACAGAAAACTCAATATAAACATTGTAAATAAAATAACACGTATTCTTTATGTAAACCTTTATCTTTGCTCAGAAAAGCACAGCTGACAATTTATATATTCCTGTTCTGGGAATATGAAGTCTTCATCAGTAGGTGTCTGTTTTTATATAATTTACCTAAAAAAAAATATATATCTGTAACGCTTAGACAGCCCAGCCCTGGTGTGGGTGTGCAACTCACAGCCTCATAAAAAAGCACTTAGAAAAATTAAAAAGGCAGCTTCTTCTGTGACAAGGGAATGTGGTTTTCTAGGTCCATTAAGGCCCCTCTGCTTGTGTGCTGGAGGGAGAAAGGAAGGTTGGCAGTAATTCTAATGACAGATTTCATGATATAAACATCCATCACCAGCTGCAGTAAAATTTCCAATGCTTCTTCCCCACAGGGTATTAAAAAGCTATTAAATACATCATTATTAGCACTGGAGGCAGCCAGTCCAGAGGCATTAGGAGGAAGTGAATACAGATGATGTAAACTTCCCCCCGGCAATGCCTTGGTTTGCAGGGATATTAGCCCAGTTGGTTCTAAACCCGGCTGTTCTCTGCATAGAAGCTGGCTGACCAGAATTGAATGAATTTGCTCCAAGGTCGAACTCTGAGTCACTATAAATCACAGGTGGTGGCAGCAGCAGATTGTGGAATTGTTCTGGTAGATGGCCCCCTTCTTGCTTAATAGCAAAACCTACTTCAGCTTGCCAGGTATTTTAATAGACAGCTTCTTTTTCTCATGGCTGGGGGCCTTGCCACAGTCCTCCTCCCACCGAGCTAAATGCACCACCACCAGCAGTGCCATTTGTTGCACTGCACTCTCCTTCGTATCTCCAAGTAGCTGGCCCTTTCTGCAGACAGCTTTTTTTGGGGGTGGGGGAGGTCTATTTTCCTTCCTTTGGGATGTGCTGAGACTCTCCTTTACCATCTCTCCCCCCTCACTTTTTTTTTTTTGAGGTGACAGTGGAAAGGTTTGTCATTTGGGGAGAGTGGACTGCAAAGATATAGAAGATGATTGAATGTAAACAGCTTTTTCTTCTGCAGTTTTGACTGCAGGATCCCTGGGGCAAGACATTTTTGTTTGTTTCCATGGAGTGTCCTGTACGCCCTCTTCTGGCACAACCTTTGCACACACATTGCATCCACTGACTACAATAGGACACAACACTTGTGGTTTTTGCTCGACACGGGGGTTCCTCAAATGGAATGTATAAGGTAGGCACACTGTATAAACAACAATACAGAAATTCTGCAACAGCTAGAAAGATTTACACACAATGAAGATTTCCTTTCTTGGAGAAGGTGGAAGGTGAGAAGAGCCAACTTAAAATTTTACCTTTGCTAAAAATTCACTAGCCAATATTTCTTTAGTACAAATACTAAACACTGTTAAGACTTAGAAAGTCAGAACAAAATTTAAATAACTATATGAACAAATATTGTGAGCCTAAAGGTTCATGGAAATTTCACTGTTCCAAAGAGCAAAACAATTCTGCTGTGCCAAACCAAGCTTTCTCAGGACCTTGTTTGTACCCTGGCCTGTTGTCTATTTCAGGTTCAACTAAGTTTTTCCACTTACACTATTATTGCTCAAGAATTAACACATACTTTGTAACACACTAGTTAATGTAGTATACAGACATTACTCATACCTGTCCATGTGTTAAATCCTTCTCAATTTTTGACCTCTGTTGGAGGTGTTAGTAGTCAAAACTGGCTGTATATTAGTAATTTCCTTACTAACCAGGAACTTTCTATAGATTTCTGTGATGAATTGGCAGTGGGCTGTCTTTGGGACACTTTCAACTTAACTCTGCTCCCATGAAGTTTATTTCTGCAGTTTGGGGATTCGACTTCACATGGAATACTAAACGGCAGCCATAGCTAAAGTTTACATTAGTTTATTTCTCATCTTGCGGTGGGCACAATTTGGGCCTCTGAAGATAAATGTGAATTTAACTTTTTTTAAAAAAACAAAAGGACATCCATGACTTCTAAGAGCACCCAGAGAACAAGGGAATATACTCTCCCTCTATAGAACGGTCAAGTTCTATAGTCAAGATGAAGGAGGAAAAATTAACGAAAAGGCTGGAATAAAATCAAAACCCCCACCATCTCTTACCTAGTGTGTGCCATAAGAAAAAGTCTTAAAAGCTAAAATTTATTAAACCGAAGAAGCCAGACAAGCCCTGTTCTTTTAAGCAAATATTTAAAAGAACAACAAAAGTTGTACTTATAGGTTCTTTTCTGCAGCAGGTTTCAACAAGACATGCCCAGGAGAACTTATTGCTGGACTGTGTCTTGACAAAGTTATCACATACTAAAGCACAAAATATGAACAAAGATGTTTTAATATTCATATAGTCAGGGGACTAGGGGGGAGGTTAGTTATTGTTCCTTGGTATTACTCAGTATGAAACAGCCTTAAAGACCTCTTCCTAGTTGTAGTCTCCTCAGTGCTGCTCCACTTTTTCCAGTATTCATATAGAGGGTAGGCTTGGCACTTATTAGCACAGAAGTGGCATGCTTTTATTTTAGAGAAGAGGTGAGGGAAAGGGCTGGAAGAAAATTGACTGCTCCTCTGTGAGACTCCTGCAGGTTTCTGGAGGAGTGTATGCATCTCAAGACACTGTACAGGCTCTGACAGAAAGCTTTCGTTCATAAAAGGATATAAGAACAGCCTACATTTATCCACCACTGGGGATCAAGCATAATTAGTTTGCAACATGATTCCAACATCGTTTTAGTCATTAACAAGTGTTTGAGAATGTTTTATGCGCTTAAAACCTTCTAATTTTAGAAATAAGAACTCAAAATCTCTGTTTGACACCAATGCCTCCCCACCAAGCCACTCAAATTGCTCAGCCTTCACATTAAATAAGGAGCATAATGCAGAAACAGAACTGAAAGTCTTTTTCAACTGCTTCACTGTTTTGGATTGTGCCTCAGTCCAGTTTCTCCAGCAGCACACACCATCCCGGTGTTCTTTATACCAGGAAGCAGCAGAATATCTTGGATTGCTTATCCTGTGATTTGATTCCCAGGTATCTCAGAAGCCATCTCACTGCATGCCAAACCACTGTTCCTGATCAGCCCATTGGGCTGCTTCACTGTCACTGCCTTCTAGATCACCTTCCTCTCCACTCCCTTCCATATCGTCCACATCTTCCTCCTGGGTAGCATCTGTGGGACTTTCCTCTTTCTCCATTTTCTGCATTCCCTCCAATGACTTCTGATCATTTGGATCCAAACTGGGAGAAGAGAAGAAAAAAAAGATATCCTGAAATGAAAAAGACAGCCCTGCCCAAGGGTTCTTTTTAGCTTTCTAGTTTCACTGTACTGTTTCTGATATATACAGCCTCTGCTTGCTTCTCCAGAGATGCATTTATCCATCTCTGCACACTCCAAGGAGGAAGTGGCTCACACATAACCAGTCCACATTCTTATAGGGGTAGTTACAGAGTTTGGTTTTTGAACACACTTAGCTAAACTCTTTGAACCTTCTGGTTGCATATAGGCATGGTTTTCAAATCAATCACAAAGACACTAGACAGACAATGCAAACTTTAGGCACTGTAAGGAAGCACTTTAACACAGCTTCAACTCACAGTCGTCTGCTCAACTAAACTGCTTCAGGACCACAGAAAAGCAAGGAGATACATTTCAAAGAGAGAGATGATGAAGCTGTGTTTCATTTAAGATACATACACTTAAGAAAATTTGTTGCAAACTTAACTCATTTGAATCACTGTCTGAATTTCCAGCTGGCCTGTTGGCAAGCCAACTTTCCTGGGGCATCACACCGCTTTAAAGATACATTTGCTTAAGAAGTGAGGCTGTGGTCTACCCACTATTTGAAGTGCATCAAAGGCAATCCTGTGGTGTTGAATGAGGGATAAGAGAAAAGGGGAATCTGGCCATCTACAGATTCAAAATTAAAATTACAACCTATTTGAGGATGAATACAAACTCATGCACACACACAGTAAGACAACAAGAAGGAGGATCTATTGGCACACTGTGGAAGATGGCTGTAGGAGCTGTAAGTCCTCACCATCTGGACAATAACATTCCCAAAAAGTTACCTTAGAGCAATACTGTACTGATCCATGGCTTCCTGATACTCATTAACAGCTACAAGGAAGTCTCCTAACATTCGATGCAGAATGCAGTCACTCTGGTTGGCCAGAGCATTCCTCAGCAAAGCAATTCCATCTTCATATTTCTGTTCCCGGCCTGCTGACACAGATTTAAAGCTATTTATTATTAGGGGTGTCCTGCACTTAAAGACATCTCTGTTGACTAACTGCACAGATCTTATAGTATTTAGATAGTTATTAAAAGACAATTTAAAATGTATTTATTTGTTCAAGTTACACTCCACTTTTCTCCCTTCATGGGATGTAAGGTGGCTCACAAGAATTAAAAATAAAAGTTTAGCTTAAATGTTATATTACAAAAACTGTCTTCCACCCCACAGGTATCAAGCTTGCACAAAGCACGTAAGAGAGTAAGTGACAAACTTACTGAGAAGCTCTGCCTTTTTAACCACTGCTTTGATATAATCAGGGCGTTGTGTCAATGCTTTGTCCAGCAAAGTCTTTGCTTTCTCCTGTGCAACAGGATCTTCCAGACAAACAGTTGCCAAAAGAGTCAGAGTCTGTGCATTGGCTCCGAGGGTTTTGTACACATTGTTAGCCATAACTGTGGCTTCACGAAGGCCATTAGATGCCAAGTAGCACTCAATGAGCCCTGGGGGATCAAAGGGGTCAAAGTTACTATTTGCAGATATAACCAGAGTTTTCCATTTCAGCACGATTTACGGCAGGTGGTGGTGGTGGTTTATTTATTTAAAAAGTCTCACCTACGTCGCTATCAAAGAATTTTGCACATTGTCCTGGCAGCCCAAGACTTTTGGAAGGGACTCAGGCATGTCAAAAACAGGATATGTTGGGGATGCAGTTCATCTGATGGCCTACAGCCACATTTACTCTACCACCAGATTCAACAGTGCCAAAAGTCTGCCGTCTTTACTTGCCTTCATAGCAGTCCAGCCTGCAAGGAGCAAGCCGGATGGCTTCACGGAAGTGGATAATGGCTTCCTGAACTCTCCCCATGTTTCGAAGAGCAGCACCTTTCAGGAGCAGAGCTTGCACACTGTTGCTGTTCAGCTGGATGGCTTTGGCTCCTAAATACAAGGCACGGGAGTAGCGCTTGCTGTAGAAGCTATGACACCTGCAGAGAGGAGACAACAGTGGGCTACTATGCTCAACTTTTTCAAAAGTTTCAAAATTCATTAAGTGGGCAAGGCATTCAGAATTTTATTTCACACAGAATCAGAATCAAAATTTTATTTCACATAGATTGGCTTTGAATTCTGTGGACGTTTTTAGATCCAACCGCCCTAAGCATCAAGCGGTGCATCAAAAGTTCTACAGAGCACATCAGCTGCAAAGATGCCTGGACATCACTCCTAGAAAGCCTTGCCTGAAATCCCAGAGACTTCAGTAGCCTAACAAATTCAAGTGAATCATAATTTTGCTTCCTCAGTCTAAGAAGACTTGAAGAACAACTACCAAAGAACTACTCCACATCTTTAATGAGGCCTTCATGGATTCCTCCTCAAAACAGTTCAATGGAAAAGTCAAAAGGCAGCAAGAAGCACACTATTACCCTGACACCACCCAAGGCTCTGCATGCTGATCC